>JARQOC010000009.1:28837681-28972171 GCA_033576535.1 Allobates femoralis | reverse complement strand
GTCGGCGGTGCAAGGCTGCCTTCACACTGCAGTTTTTTCACTGATCAGTGTCCATCAGATTTGTGTGCCAAAACCCGGAGAGGAACCAGGAGAGGAACTTGCAGAGAAAAACTATAATTGAAAGATTGACACCTGTTCTGAGTTTTGGAGACACTCCTGGTTTTGGCACACAAATCTGATGGACACTGATCAGTGAAAAAACTGCAGTGCGAAAGCAGCCTTAGATACAACCACTATTGTGGCATGAAACGGCTGCTGCAACCCCCCCCCCCCCAGAGATGCAATCGATGCTTCAGTGGAGAAAGAAGGGTTAAAAACGCGCTGCCGTAGAAAGAAAACTTCAAATGGGATCCTGGATAGTGACTTTATTCTACGCGTTTCGGAGACAAACTCCATCAGGAACAATCACCATTCAAATTTGATTGTTCCTGAAGAAGGAGTTTGTCTCCAAAACGCATAGGACCCTGGACAGTGACTATTCTACTCATTTTGAAGAGCAACTCCTTCGTCAGGAACAATCAAGTTTGAATGGTGATTGTTCCTGATGAAGGAGTTTGTCTCGGAAACGCGTACAATAAAATCACTATCCAGGATCCTATGTGTTTCACAGACAAACTCCTTCACTATTCAAACTTAATTGCTCCTGAGGAAGGAGTTTGTCTCCAAAATGCATAGGATCCTGGATAGTGATTTTATTCTACACATTTCGGAGACAAACTCCTTCATCAGGAACAATCGCCATTCAAATTTCATTGTTCCTGAGGAAGGAGTTTGTCTCCGAAACGTGTAGAATAAAATCACTATCCAGGGTCCTATGCGTTTCGGAGACAAACTCCTTCACTATTCAAGCTTGATTGCTCCCTGGGAAGGAGTTTGTCTCAAACGCATAGGACCCTGGATAGTGACTATTCTACGTGTTTCGAAGACAAACGCCTTCCTCAGGAACAATCAAGTTTGAATAGAGATTGTTCCTGAGTAAGGAATTTGCCTCCGAACCACGTGGAATAAAATCACTATCACAGGATCCTTTTGCGTTTCGCAGACCAACTCCTTTGCTGTTCAAACTTGACTGCCCCCTGGGGAAGGAGTTTGTTTCTGTCTCTGAAATGCCCTGGACCCTGGATAGTGACTATTCTACGCGTTTCAGAGACAAAAATCCTTCCTCAGGAGAGAAAAGGTTTGAATTGTAATTATTCCTGAGGAAGGAGTTTGTCTCTGAAACGTGTGGAATAAAATTACTGTCCAGGACCTATACATTTGAGAGACAAACTCTTTCACTAGTCAAACTTAATTTCTCCTGAGGAAGGAGTTTGTTTCCAAAATGCATAGGATCCTGGATAGTGATTTTATTCTACACATTTCGGATACAAACTCCTTCATCAGGAACAATCGCCATTCAAATTTCATTGTTCCTGAGGAAGGAGTTTGTCTCCAAAACGCATAGGTCCTGGATAGTGATTTTATTCTACTTGTTTTGGAGGCCAACTCTTTTCTCAGGAACAAAATCGGCATTCAAACTTGATAGTTCTTGAGCAAGGAGTTGGCTCTGAAGCGAATGGGACCCTGGATAGTGACTATTCTACACGTTTTGAAGACAAAATCCTTCCTCAGGATCAATCAAGTTCGAATGGAGATTGTTCCTGGGGAAGGTGTTTGTCTCCGAAACGTGTGGAATAAAATCACTATCCAGGATCCTTTGCATTTCTCAGACAAACTCCTTCACTATTCAAACTTGATTGCTCCTGAGGAAGGAGTTTGTCTCCGAAACGCAAAGGATCCTGGATAGTGATTTTATGATACGCGTTTCGGAGGCCAACTCTTTCCTCCGGTACAAAATCACTATTCAAACTTGATTGTCCTTGAGGAAGGAGTTTGTCTCCGAAATGCATAGGACCCTGGATAGTGACTATTCCATGCGTTTCAGAGACAAAAATCCTTCCTCAGGAGTAAATAAGTTTGAATTGTAATTATTCCGGAGGAAGGAGCTTGTCTCCGAAACGCATAGGTTCTAGATAGTGACTTTGTTCTATGTCTTTTGGAGACAAACTCCTTCCTCAGGAGCAACCAACTTTTACTAGTGAAGGAGTTATTTCCTGAGGAAGGAGTTTGTCTCCGAAACGCATAGGTCCTGGATAGTGATTTTATGCTACGCGTTTCGGAGGCCATGTCTTTCCTCAGGAACAAAATCGCCATTCAAACTTGATTGTCCTTGAGAAGAGGAGTTTGTCTCCAATACTCATAGGACACTTGGGTAGTGATTTAATTCCACACGCTCCTGAGGAAGGAGTTTGTCTCCAAAACGCGTTGGAATAAAATCAATATCCAGGATCCTATATGTTTTAGAACCAAACTGTGTCACCATTCAATCTCAATTGTTCCTGAGGAAGGAGTTTGTCTTGGAAACAGTGAGTGAGGACACAAGTTGGATTGGTATTCTGTGTGCGCAGACAGCGCTGAAGAGTATGGCACTTTTCAGTGTAACTTGAACAAAGGGATTAAAGATGTTGTAAGACTGGATAAGTTTCCCATAGAATGGAACATAGACATGACCTGCCATAGTAAATATCATCATAAATGTAATTGGATCAATATCAGGGGGGGGGGGTAAATACTCTTCGCCGTTGACTATTTTTTTTAAACTAAAATGCATGGATTTGGGGCTAATACCGTAATTGATTTTGCAATTGGCTTTCATTAACAGTACGGGACCATTTGCCTTCTATAGTCTTTGCTGACTGCAGTGGGAGTTAACTGAGACACTGTCAGTGAGCCCACAATGATGGTTTGTAGCTTTTATCCTTTTTTTTTTTTTTCCTTTTGCTTTTAGCTGATGTATGACCAGAGACCACATCAAAGATGAAAATGCATTGGAAAAGGCTAGTTATAAGCCAATTGTTACAATTGGGTTTCATTCAACATTTTGTAAGTGGATTTGGGGCTAATAATTAATTTTGCAGTTGGGTTTCATTAACAATATGGCACCATTTGCCTTCTATAGTCTCCGGTTCTCTGTCTTTTGCTGGCTGCAGATGGAGTCAACTGAGAAACTGTCAGTGAGCCCGCAATGATCATCTGGAAGGAAGTTTGTAGCTTTTATCTTTTTTTTTTTTTTTTTTTTTTTTTTTTTTTTTTCTTTTGCTCTATTAGATGATTTATGACCACGTCAAAGTGAAGTGTACTGGGAAAAAGTCAATTGTTGCAGAATTTTTAATGAAGCCCAATTGCAAAAATAATTTTGAGCCCCAAATTTAAGCTAAAAACAACCTCCTAAAACCCCTAAAGGTGGAGGACCTCATTTAAGTGGTTACAAGAAAAGCAATTTTAGAAGAGTTTTAGGATGGGCTCAAAATTCTGAACACTCGGCGCATCTTGGCCTAATTACACCTTATACACAGAACGCTCAAATAAGGAGGAAAAATGGAAATCTTTTGTCCACTATCATGGGTGGTGAAATCGAGAAACCTGTTGGATTGTCGAAAGACAGATTTTTATAATATAATAATAATAATAATAATCTACGGTAATAATTGATATAACTATTACCGTATATACTCGTGTATAAGCCGACCCGTGTATAAGCCGACCCCCCTACTTTTGCCCCCCAAACCTGGGAAAACCTATTGACTCGTGTATAAGCCGAGGGTGGACTCCAGCACAGGTATACAGCCCCCAGCAGTGTGGTATACAGGCCCCCCAATGGTAGTATACAGCAGCCTCCCCAGTGGTAGTATACAGCAGCAGCCCCAGTGGTATATACAGCAGCAGCTCCAGTAGTTAGTATACAGCAGCCCCAGAGGTATATACAGCCCCAGTGGTAGTATACAGCATCTCCAGAGGTATATACAGCCCCAGAGGTAGTATACAGCATCCCCAGAGGTAGTATACAGCATCCCCAGAGGTAGTATACAGCATCCCCAGAGGTAGTATACAGCATCCCCAGAGGTAGTATACAGCATCCCCAGAGGTAGTATACAGCATCCCCAGAGGTAGTATACAGCATCCCCAGAGGTAGTATACAGCATCCCCAGAGGTAGTATACAGCATCCCCAGAGGTAGTATACAGCATCCCCAGAGGTAGTATACAGCAGCCCCAGAGGTAGTATACAGCAGCCCCAAAGGTATATACAGCAGCCCCAGTGGTAGTATACAGCAGCCCCAGAGGTAGTATACAGCCCCAGTGGTAGTATACAGCAGCCCCAGAGGTATATACAGCCCCAGTGGTAGTATACAGCAGCCCCAGAGGTATATACAGCCCCAGTGTAGTATACAGCAGCCCCACAGGTATATACAGCCCCAGTGGTAGTATACAGCAGCCCCAGAGGTATATACAGCCCCAGTGGTAGTATACAGCAGCCCCACAGGTATATACAGCCCCAGTGGTAGTATACAGCAGCCCCACAGGTATATACAGCCCCAGTGGTATTATACAGCAGCCCCAGAGGTATATACAGCCCCAGTGGTAGTATACAGCAGCCCCAGAGGTATATACAGCCCCAGTGGTAGTATACAGCAGCCCCACAGGTATATACAGCCCCAGTAGTTAGTATACAGCAGCCCCACAGGTATATACAGCCCCAGTGGTAGTATACAGCAGCCCCAGAGGTATATACAGCCCCAGTGTAGTGTACAGCAGCCCCAGAGGTATATACAGCCCCAGTGGTAGTATACAGCAGCCCCAGAGGTATATACAGCCCCAGTGTAGTATACAGCAGCCCCACAGGTATATACAGCCCCAGTGGTAGTATATAGCAGCCCCAGTGGTATATACAGCCCCAGTGGTAGTATACAGCAGCCCCAGAGGTATATACAGCCCCAGTGTAGTATCCAGCAGCCCCAGTGGTAGTACACAGCCCCCCCTCCTTAATATGCATCCCCCAGTAGTAATAAACAGCTTCCCCCCTCCTTATCATGTCCCCCCCCCGGCTGCGGCAGCTGTGAAAATAACAAACAGTTTATACATCACCTTCTGGCGCAGCTCTCCGCTTCTCCGGTCCTCAGCATCTCCGCTCGCGGCTTCTTCTTCCTTGATGTGTCGGCTTGTGACCGCGCGCAGGAAATGACGTCATCTCCTGCGCCCGGTCACATGACACCGGCACAACAAGGAAGAAGAAGCCGGCGAGCGGAGATGCTGAGGACCGGAGAAGCGGAGAGCTGCGCCGGAAGGTGATGTATAAACTGTTTGTTATTTTCACAGCTGCCGCAGCCGGGGGGGACATGATAAGGAGGGGGGGGCTGTTTATTAATACTGGGGGACGCATATTAAGGAGAGGGGGCTGTGTAGTGCAATATGCACGGCATCCCCCCGCCGCTGATGGACGGGGGGATGCCGTGCATATTCATTGCACTAATGAGGCGGCCCCACGTGACCGCCTGCGGTCACCGCGGCCCCCTCCTGCCTCCTCCAGCCCCCGGTCACAGCTCCCCCCCCACAGCATACCGTATTGACCCGTGTATAAGCCGAGGGGGGGACTTTTCAGCCCAATTTTTGGGCTGAAAAACTCGGCTTATACACGAGTATATACGGTATATACATATGATTATATAATAATTATGATATCATATTATAATAATTATTATATAATCACTATAATATAACAATTCCTAGAATATGTATTACTATTTTTTAATTATTATTATTATTATTATTATTATTATTATTATTATTATCTTTTTTTTAATCTCATACTTAGAAGTATTTTGGGGAAATTTTGATCTGTGACTTATGTCAAAACAGACATGTCTCCCAGTATTTTTTTTTTTTTTTTTCCCTTGTGCCCTCTGTGTGCATTCCCCCCCCCCCCCTCCCAAAACAATTCAGAGATGGTGTGAACAGTATAAGAGACTAGTCAGGAGAAGCAAAGTCCGAGTGTGATGCAATGAGGCTGATTTTCTGGCATGGAACTGTTTAAAATGTTGCGGAGGTTTTCCTGAAGCAGCTGTTTTGGATGTTTTTTTCCGTTGCTTTGAGTACAGGAATCCTTTTTTTTTTTTTTTTTTTGTGCTTTTAAACTATAAAGATCTGGAAACTTCCAAATAAATCGCTCAAAATAATGAGTGTTACTATTTGTAACCGCTGTAAGGCAGAATCCACCTGAAAAAACTGCTGTGTGTACGCACTGTTTGGGTAGTTTTTGGAAGAGGTTCTTGTTTCCTGATATTATTATTTTTTTTTTTTTTGTAGCCTTCTGATTGGACAGTTCCTTGTTTGGAGCAGATTCGACCTTGATCCACTTTAAGTGGACTCGATCCCTAAAACTCAGTGTGCACAGTCTTAAAGGGATTCTGTCAGGTCAAAAAACCATATGTAACGGATATCATTTTCTAATTCCTCTGGTGAAGCTCTTTCTATTCATGTATTTCTTTTATTTATACTCTTTCCCCCCCCCCCCCCCCTCCTTCCCCCCCATCTTCTGTACACTGCAAACAAACAGATTCTTTCCATCTGTCAATCACAGTGAGTGATCACTTAGTTCTCTTTTGCACACTCCCCAGGGAATGAATATTCATGTAGTGACATCACTGCTGTGCACACAAGTAAAGTTTAGTAGAAATCACTTACATAGGGGGGCTGTATCCATCTGTCCCTACGCTCCTTGTATGCAGCAAAACAAATGTTCAAATAAACACACAGACTCTCTCACAGACAGCACTGCTCCTGCTCCGAGCAAAACAAATGGAGGAGATTGCCTTACATAGCTGAGTTATCATCTCTCCCTCTCTCTCTCCATCACATGCAGCTTGCAGGACAGGAAAATGAAACTAGAACTGAAGCACAGAGCACAGGGGGAGGGAATGCCAGCCTGGGAAGGAGTGAATAATAAATGTACATTTACATATTGAGAACTATTCGGCAGTGAGAGTAATGGACCGCACTAGTGAAGCAGCTGCCTGCTGGGTGTGAAAAACTTATAGCAAGAGAACTACAAAGGGTACAGTAATGATATTTACATATCCTGAAAGGTCTACCCGAGCACTATTCCAGGATACTGTAAAATAACCTGACAAAGTCCCATTAAAGCTTAAAAAAATTTACTGAAAAGTTTATCCATGTAAAACATACTGAGTGCGTTACTGTGAGAAAGTTGTCGGAACCGCACCTGTAAAACATTTTGCTGTGCCGCGTGCTTGGAGCAACGTTGGCGACTTCCTCCATCAATGCTCCTGCTCAGATGAGTGATGGTTCTCGCTCTCTGTTTCATCCCACCGAAATCTTCTAGATTTCCTTGTTTTCTGCAAGTTGCTCTTGTGAATTTCCTTCCAGGAGGAGTCTTTGCATCAGACACTTTGCAATGTCGGGAGGACATTGCAGGATCCTCGCTCAACCCTGGTGCTCGGTGGACGTCGCCTTTGTAAGACGGCACCTAGTAGTTGGGATGTTGCTTTAGCTTCTTTATGTCTTGTCAATCCTGTTGGTTGTGTTCAGGACAGTAAAACCAATTTTGCATTTTTTTTCTGTATTACTGTGCTACACAATGTATTAGTGATATACAACAACTTAAAGGAGAGGTCAGACTTGCGCAAAGTTTTTTGCAAAGGCAGGGCACGGGTTTGAGTAGTAAAGCATTTGGTATTAACCCAGTTGCCTCAACATTGGTCGCAGCGGAAGTGATGACGTCTTGCTCTTGTCATCTGGTCATTGAAGCCTGTGATTAGCTGCGAGTGTGATGACCTCAGCAGCTTTACAAGACGTCAGATGACTTCACCGGGGCGGCCTGTGAGACTTGCAGCGCATGCGTATTATTCTTTTATCACATAGCCTGCCTTTTCAAATGTTCTCGGAAAGATGGACAACACCTTTAGGGCCACCTTGCATGGTAAAACAAAGTTGGCCAAACTTGCCAATGTTGGAGGACCTTTTCACTTACCCTTCCCCGACAGACTGTGTTGTGGGGAAAAAGGGATTGGGAATGATTAATTTCAGCACCTGGTAATTTTCTAGGTTTTTGGACATGTCTGGGAGTGACATGATTCCCCACTGCCCATCCAATACATGCATGCTCGGCAGAAGGGTGCATGCATATTAGTCAATCGATAATTCGGCCAATAGTGATAACTCCGTTTTTGGGCGTCTCATGTAATGCAGTGGTTCTTAGTTTCCCTTACTTATACTCGGGAGGTATGGCTTTAAGCTGAATGTGCACACATGATAGCTGAGGCTCGAGCACTCCGATGGCCACCTATCCCGATTTCACCATAAACATTCATGTGTTGTCTACTGGAGGAAAGAGCCAACATCACACAGCTTCGGCAACGGCTAATCCACTGGAGAGAAACGGGTCACGTGGAAATTCAAGTTTCTTAATCCTTCCCCTCCCCCTGAACATCATCAGGAAAAAGTGGTGAGACCCCCAAACCCTAAGTAGACCGTCAGCCCATTCATTGATTTTGGTGGGTTTGGATAATTTTGATAATGTGTATAAAGGACCTTTCCGAGAGCGTATTGAAGTGAATCCTACAAGTTTGCACCGGGGCGGCGGCTCTTGAGATGTAGATGCTGAGATGCTTGTACCCTTTGAACTCTTTTTATATAATGACCTTAGAGGAAAATTGTAAAGCGTCAACTTTTTCATACAATTATGGGTTGGGCTGTGAAGAATCGAGGCACAAAACCTTTGAAATAATAATTGCCACCCACCTTTTAGGAAGGACAGGAGAAGCAGGAGATCCGGCAAGGCTCCACTTCCTTTTGAAGACATTGGAGTGTGCTTCTTAAGGAGATTGTGCCTCCATCTTTAGGATAGTTTGATATTTTCCATGTTCTTATCCTTTCCTACAACTTTAGGGTACCGTTACACGACGCAATATTGCATGCAATTTCACTGGCAATTTGCTGGTTGCTGTGAAATCATGGACACATTGTTCTATTTTGTTGCTGTGTACAAATGTAACAATGTGTCCATGATTTCACTGCAACCAACAAATTGCCAGTGAAATTGCATGCAATGTTGCGACATGTAACGGTACCCTTAGGAAGTGTCGCAGGCTGTCTTGTAATAAATGTTGTTTCCAGGTACTTCTTGAGTGACTTGAGTGACAGTTTAGTTAGTGCTGGGAAGGCAGCCAGATAGGACGTGCCTGGCAGGCTGCTGATAGGGACTGGTTCTCACCAGCATGGGCTTTGGCCAAATATCATTACCAGTGGCGAAGTCCACTGAGTTATCTGCCGCTGGGGGGGTTTAATCCCAAATGCACCAAAAGACCTGTGTAATAAATTTGGAGTACCGTAATCCTAGTCCAAGAAGAATAATATATTCCTATTCCTTCGAGTAAAGTACACACAATGCAAAAAAAAAAAACCGCTCACGTACGTTACCAATGTGTAATATCATCCCAGTGTGAGGCTAAACTCCGAAGGAGCTCAAAATCTTTACAAAATGTTGCAAATTTAGCTGCAGCTTTATATTGCAAATGGTGAAATTCGCAGAATTCAACCAGCAATTTGCATTTGACATCTACAGCGTTGCATCATTCAACCTTTACGTTGCAAATGGTGGTACGTGCATGAGTCCATAGTAATTCATCATTGATACATGGAAGCTGAAGGAGTAATGCCAAAAATCTGCAAGGGGCTTGTAAAAACGGTGCAACGTTGCAACTTATGACTTTTGCAAAAAAAAAAATCCTCTGTTCTCAGTAATAAAGTGATTTTTAATGTTATTGTTTGCAAAGAGGGCCAGTAACGGGTCGTAGTCTGTCATCAGTGTCTGAAAACACTCAGAACTTATGAGGACTCTGCTATAGAGCTTGTAAGAGCTGCTCTGATACCGGTTGGAGCGCCATGTTAGCTCCTCTGATGCTGCAGAAGCAAAGTGACCTCATAGTAGAGTTCAGGCCAGTAACGCAACAATTATCTGGATTGTCAACCAAGCAGGACACCGGGTGGCAGCGGAGCGGTGCGCTCCCTCCCGATCAGGAATGTTGGGCAAGCACATAACCAATAATCATCCATTAGATCGGATCCAGCAGAAATCCATTAACAAAAGTTGTGCAGACACCCAAATTTACCATTCAAGATACCATAAATGGCCTGACAGTGCTACATAACCTTAGCAGACCCTAAACGGATGGAGAACAGTATAAACATCTATTAGGAGACACAGTTTTTCGTATTGTCGTTGCTCCGTGGTGCCACCATGTTGCTACATCTCTAGTGCCCTAAAAATAAAGTTGGCGTGGATATAATGGATGCACAGTGCCAGCTCCCCACTCCCGTCCCTGCCAGACCATGGATGTAGCGAAAGCCGGCTGTCATGTTTGATCTGGTCTCACCTGGATGTGAGAAGACGCCATAGCTTTTGTTGGCGCCCTACGTGTGCCCTCCAGGGGATGCCCCCGTAGGAGCCATAAGTGTGAGAATTATTTTTTGGAAGAACATGTCTCCTGTCCCTGGAATTTTAGGTTTCAGCTCTCATCAACCCTCCTCAACGCTCCCAATACAAGAGCTGGATTTGCCAACGACCTTGGTGACCTAAGATGTGCCGATATTGCCTGGAACAACGGGAATCGGAGCCATTTTTTGGGAGGGAGGGGAACAAGCGAGTCTTTGAGGGACCTTTTTAGTTGACAAACGAGGGGGTTGTTGGAGGACGCGGGGGCCTGGAGTAGGAGGGTTGGAGCTGCCGTCCTCTCTCCAAACAATGCCCCTATTCATGGCTGTGGTACATGCACTAAGTGAATGAGGTCTTTGCTTGGTGGAGGAATTGTCCCCCCTTTTACTAATGAATGATCCATCCTGGTGTAACAAGTGACATTTACGTTTTTATTTTTTTCTATCCGTTCTGCTCCCCTGTTAACCCTTTCTTCTCCCTTTGCATTCATCGTAGACCTCAGCAGGACGCCCGGTCATCCCTCGGGCGGCAGTGCCCATTCCAGGCTTTGTGGTATCCAAGGATTTCCCAGCCTTATATCCATAGATAACACAAAGTCTTGGATTTTCCTTTTCTTTTTTGCTTATGGTCTCGTTTCGATGGAAAGGAGATAGGGACCGGCAAGGGGGGGGGGAAGTGGGAGTATATGCAACGTTGCTTTATATTGAGTATTTCATCTTTTTTTTTTATAAACTCCGTCTTGATGATATTTCACGCCTCATTTGTTCCTTCGAATTGCCAATAAAATGAACGCCATTCCTTTTGTAACATGCTAAATCAGGCGGTGCACAAATAAAAATAACTCTGCATGCACCCGAGGGTTTGCCAAGCAGACCGCCGGATCTGAAGTGGATTGCATCCCCCCCCCCCCTACCTCCAACACTGCAGCCGCACACACGTGTCGTAGGAGATTACATGGGACTGCAGGAGCGAAGCTTAGTACGTGTGCGTCCTCTGCAGAGGCTGCTAGATGACGATGGCTGCTGCTCTGACTGAGATATACACTCCTACCTACAGAGGAAAAATTCAAAGAGGGACTAAACCGCTATGTTTTTTTCATGACCCAGTAAGGCCATGTTAATACGGTGAGTATTTGGTGAGTTTTTTACCTCAGTGTTTGCAGCCAAATCCAGCAGTGGAACGATCAGAGGAAAGGTACAATAGATACACGTTACCATTTCTGTATTTATCACACACTCCTCCTGCTTTTGGCTACAAATCCTGTGGTAAATACCTCACCAAATACTGAAGGTGTGAACATGACCTGAGACACAATTGACCCGAGAGTTAGGCCACGGTCACATATTGTATATTTGGTGAAATTTTTACCTCAGTATCTGTAAAGGCCCCGTTACACCAGGCCACATCGCCGCCGATAACAGAGGCGACGTAGGGGCATGGCCTATCGGCGGCGACATCGCCCCTACGTTGCCTCATGTAAAGGGGCGATGTTGGCACACATCGCCCCATGTAACCGGCCGCTGGCGACCTGTCAGGCGATGGGAGCCATAGTCTCCCATTGTCCTGCATCGCCGCTGGGGTTTTCAGACACCCCGGCGGCGATGCCGTATGTTAGCTCGCCGGCGCGGGTCTGGAGATGTCGCCCCGTGTAAATGGGGGACGGCGACGCTGGCGGGGCTCCAAAAACGTGCGTGCACCCACCAGTCGCCGCCGACATCCCCAGCCCCGTCGCCAGGTGTGACGGGGGCTTTAGTCCACGTGCACATATTGTATATTTGGTGACATTTTTACCTCAGTATCTGTAACTCCATGTGCACATATTGTATATTTGGTGACATTTTTACCTCAGTATCTGTAACTCCACGTGCACATCTATTATATAAAACCCGAAGGCCACTTCCGGAGGAGGCCACGCCCACTTCCGTGATGGCCGTCGCCCAGGCTCATCCAGTGCACTGTAGCCAGGCTGCCCCCCGGCTACAGTCACCGACACACGGAACGTTCCGATCTCGGAAGTTCCGTGTGCCCTCCTGCCACTCCCCTCCACCCTCTGCCCTCCAGCCAATACCTACATACCGGGGGGGGGCAGGGGGGCCCATTGCCCGCCACCTCGGAGGGCCACACACACCCTGGGGGTACCCGTGCTCCCTGCCGTGTGCCTGGAGAGGAGGGAGGGCGGGACTTCCTCTCCTGCAGCTCTGCCCGCCCCTCCTCTCCTCCTACACCCGACCCCGCCCACCGGTAAGTCTGCAGCCATACACGCTGCTCTGCCCTCCAACCTGTGTGCCCCCTCTGCCCTCTGTCCTCTGCCCCCTGTCCTCTGCCCCCTGTCCTCTGCCCCCTGTCCTCTGTGTCCTCTGCCCCCTGTCCTCTGTGTCCTCTGCCCCCTGTCCTCTGTGTCCTCTGCCCCCTGTCCTCTGTGTCCTCTGCCCCCCTGTCCTCTGTGTCCTCTGCCCCCTGTCCTCTGTGTCCTCTGCCCCCTGTCCTCTGTGTCCTCTGCCCCCTGTCCTCTGTGTCCTCTGCCCCCTGTCCTCTGTGTCCTCTGCCCCCTGTCCTCTGTGTCCTCTGCCCCCTGTCCTCTGCCCCCTGTCCTCTGTGTCCTCTGCCCCCTGTCCTGTGTCCTCTGCCCCCTGTCCTCTGTGTCCTCTGCCTCCTCTGCCCCCTCTGTGTCCTCTGCCCCCTCTGCCCCCTGTCCTCTGTCTCCTCTGCCCCCTGTCCTCTGTGTCCTCTGCCTCCTCTGCCCCCTCTGTGTCCTCTGCCCCCTGTCCTCTGTGTCCTCTGCCCCCTGTCCTCTGTGTCCTCTGCCCCCTGTCCTCTGTGTCCTCTGCCCCCTGTCCTCTGTGTCCTCTGCCCCCTGTCCTCTGTGTCCTCTGCCCCCTGTCCTCTGTGTCCTCTGCCCCCTGTCCTCTGTGTCCTCTGCCCCTGTCCTCTGTGTCCTCTGCCGTCCCTGTCCTCTGTGTCCTCTGCCCCCTGTCTCTGCTCTTGCCCCCTGTCCTCTGCGTCCTCTGCCCTTCCCTGGTCCCTGCTGCGTCCTCTGCTCCTGCCCTGTCCTCTGCGTCCTCTGCCCCCTGTCCTCTGCCTTTCCTCTGCCCCCTGTCCTCTGCGTCCTCTGCCCCTCGTCTAGCTGTCCCTCTTGCCCCTTGTCCTCTGCCCCCTGTCCTCTGCGTCCTCTGCCCCCTGTGTCTATGCCCCCTGTCCTCTGCGTCCTCTGCCCCCTCTGTGTCCTCTGCCGCCCCTGTCCTCTGCGTCCTCTGCCCCCTGTGCTCTGCCCTCGGTCTCTTCCCGTCTCGCCTCTGCCCCTCCTCTGTGTCCTCTCCCCCTGTCCTGCTCCCCCTGCTCTGCCTCTGCCCCCTTCCTCTGCTCCTGCCCCTCTGTGTCCTCTGCTCCCTGTCTTGCCTCTTCGCCCCTGTCCTCTGGCTTCCTCTGCCCCCTGTCCTCTGTGTCCTCTCCCCCTGTCCTCTGCGTCCTCTCCCCCCTGTCCTCTGCGTCCTCTGCCCCCTGTCCTCTGCGTCCTGTCTGCCCCTCTGTGTCCTCTCCCCCTGTCCTCTGCCCTTCCTCTGCCCCCTGTCCTCTGCGTCCTCTGCCCCCTGTCCTCTGCCCCCTGTCCTCTGCGTACTCTGCCCCCTCTGCGTCCTCTGCCCCCTGTCCTCTGCGTCCTCTGCCCCCTGTCCTCTGCGTCCTCTGCCCCCTGTCCTCTGCCCCCTGTCCTCTGCGTCCTCTGCCCCCTGTCCTCTGCGTCCTCTGCCCCCTGTCCTCTGCTTCCTCTGCCCCCTGTCCTCTGCGTCCTCTGCCCCCTCTGTGTCCTCTGCCCCCTGTCCTCTGCCCCCTCTGTGTCCTCTGCCCCCTCTGTGTCCTCTGCCCCCTCTGTGTCCTCTGCCCCCTCTGTGTCCTCTGCCCCCTCTGTGTCCTCTGCCCCCTCTGTGTCCTCTGCCCCCTCTGTGTCCTCTGCCCCCTCTGTGTCCTCTGCGTCCTCTGTGTCCTCTGCGTCCTCTGTGTCCTCTGCGTCCTCTGTGTCCTCTGCGTCCTCTGTGTCCTCTGCGTCCTCTGCCCCCTGTCCTCTGCGTCCTCTGCCCCCTGTCCTCTGCGTCCTCTGCCCCCTGTCCTCTGCCCCCTGTCCTCTGCGTCCTCTGCCCCCTGTCCTCTGCTTCCTCTGCCCCCTGTCCTCTGCGTCCTCTGCCCCCTCTGTCTCCTCTGCCCCCTGTCCTCTGCCCCCTCTGTGTTCTCTGCCCCCTCTGTGTCCTCTGCCCCCTCTGTGTCCTCTGCCCCCTCTGTGTCCTCTGCCCCCTCTGTGTCCTCTGCCCCCTCTGTGTCCTCTGCCCCCTCTGCCCCCTGTCCTCTGTGTCCTCTGCCCCCTGTCCTCTGTGTCCTCTGCCCCGTCCTCTGCCCCCTGTCCTCTGCGTCCTCTGCCCCCTGTCCTCTGCGTCCTCTGCCCCCTCTGTGTCCTCTGCCCCCTCTGCCCCCTCTGTGTCCTCTGCCCCCTCTGTGTCCTCTGCCCCCTCTGTGTCCTCTGCCCCCTCTGTGTCCTCTGCCCCCTCTGTGTCCTCTGCCCCCTCTGTGTCCTCTGCCCCCTCTGCGTCCTCTGCCCCCTCTGCCCCCTCTGTGTCCTCTGCGTCCTCTGTGTCCTCTTCACCCTGTCCTCTGCCCCCTGTCCTCTGCGTCCTCTGCCCCCTGTCCTCTGCGTCCTCTGCCCCCTGTCCTCTGCGTCCTCTGCCCCCTGTCCTCTGCGTCCTCTGCCCCCTGTCCTCTGCGTCCTCTGCCCCCTGTCCTCTGCGTCCTCTGCCCCCTGTCCTCTGCCCAGCCGCCTCTGCCCCCTGTCCTCTGCCCAGCCTCCTCTGCCCCCTGTCCTCTGCGCTGACCACTCTGCCCACGTCGCTGCGCTGACCAATCTCACCGCACTCACTGCTAACCACTGAGCCACCGCACTCACTGCTAACCACTGAGCCACCGCACTCACTGCTAACCACTGAGCCACCGCACTCACTGCTAACCACTGAGCCACCGTATACTCTGCTACCCACTGAGCCGCCTGTATACACACAATTCATTTCACCGCACTCCCGTAACTATTAGTAAATAAACTATATATGGATTCTAGACTACCTGATTCTTTAGAATCGGGCCGCCATCTAGTATTGTATATTTGGTGAAATATTTACCTCAGTATCTGTAACTCCACGTGCACATATTGTATATTTGGTGAAATTTTTACCTCAGTATTTGTAATTCAAAAGCAGGAGTGGAACAAACAGAGGAAAAATATATAAGAAACACGTCACCACGTCTACAATTTGTTTACCCAATCCTGGTTTTGGCTACAAATAGAGGTAAAAAAACCCAGGATTGATTAAAAAGTGTGGAAGTGGTGACCTGTGTCTTTTATATTTTTCCTCTGATTGTTCCACTCATGGTTTTAACTTACAAACACTGAGGTAAAAACTCACCAAATCCTGAGCGTGTGCACGTGGTCAAGATACAATTGATCTGAAAATTAGGCCACGTGCACACATTGTGTATTAGGTGAGTTTTTTTTTTGCCTCAGCATTTGTCGCCAAAACCAGGAGTGGAATAATTGGAAGAAATGTATAGTGCCATGTGTACACGCTGCGTTTTTGATGTGGTGTTTTGTAGAATTTTTCAGCAACAAAACTGGATCCGTTTTGGGAAAAAAATAGACCCAAAATTAAGTCTGGGTTCACACACAGCGTAATTGCTGTGTTTTGTGAGGATCCGGTTTTGGTGCAAAACTGCAACAAGAATGCATCCTCACAGAATGCAGCGTTCTGAATATGAACGCCGCTGCACTTTGCTTCCTGCGCTTTTACTTGCCTTGCCGTACTTTCCCCAGTGACCACCGGTGATCTCCTCATCCCCGCCGGGCCGCAGCGAGCACAACCTCTAGGACCCCGCAGCATCATGTGACCTGGTGATGTTGTTTGGTCACATTGTACAGTCTCGGGGTCCTCCAAAGGTCTTGTGCCACAGCAGGGGAGTGTGGCGAGGTGAGTAAAAGTGCAGGCGAATGGCACAAAAGGAATGTTTATTATTTTTACGCATCCGCTTTTCAGCCCAAAGCGGATGCGTAAAAAGCGCAGTGTGTGAATGGAAAACAGTGAAATGCATTGACTTCCCTGGGACAGCTAACATCAATGCGTTTCACTGCATTTGCGCATCCGCGAAATAGTGCTGCGTAAAAGCAGAAACGTGCAGCGTGTGAACGTAGCCTTATCGCGTGTTTTTACGTGGTTTTTTTTATGCGTTTTTGCTGCTTATTTTTTTTCTTCTCATTATAATGGAGAAAAACAAATCACTAAGGCCCCTTTCACATCTGTGTTGTAGTGTAATATCCGGTAGATGTCGCCGCATCTGCTGGATCTGCCATGTAACGCCGAATTGCGGCACCGATCCGGCAAGCCCCATTCATTCTTTGTGGCTTGTGGTTGGGTGCGGCAAGTGCGGTATTGCCGAATCCAGCACATGCGGCGCTTGTGGCACCGCAAAAAAGAACACTACTAGCAGAGGTTTTTTTTGCGCGGCTACAAGTACCAGATCTGCCAATACTGCATTTGCTGCACCCTACTGCAAACCCCATAGAGAATAAATGTGGCTTGCCGGATCAGTTCTGCAAGTCGGCCGTTATGCGGCAGATGTGGCGACATCTGCCGGGAATTACATTACAATGCAGATGTGAAAGGGGCCTTGTGAAAGCATCCCATCAGTGATTTTGCCCATTCGCGGCAGATCCGGCAGCTACGTAACGGCTTATGGTGGGGTTACACGTAGCGATATCGTCCCGATATCGCTATACAACGGCGCGGGAGCGCGCATTTTTAGTGCGCTTTTCCCGATATCGCCTCGGCGGTTTACACGTTGCGATATCGGGAAACAACGTCCCTCCGATGTGTACGCCCACCAACCCAGTAACGACCATTTAACATGGGAGTTAATGGGTAGCGTCGGCGTACACATCGGAGTTGGATGTTTACACGCAACGATCCGGCTCCAACAGGCATCTGATATCGGGCGGTTGAATAGCCCGCTCATTCGACCCCCGATATCGGATTACCATCGTTCCTGCATCGTATTGTACCTTCAAACAGTACGATGCAGGAACGATATCGGGTCCGACTCACGAGCCACGTGACTTTTTGTCGGAGTTGGATCTGAGTTGGACGCCGATATCGCGGCGTGTAAACCCACCATTACTTGTGGCAAGCCCCATTCATTCCCTGTGGGACTTGCGGTCAGGTGCTCCAGTTGCGGTTTTGCCGGATCCTGCACTTGCGGCACTTGTGAGCTGTTACGCGGCAGATGCGGGCAAGTTGCCGAATCTGCTGTGAATGGGCAAAAATCGCTGATGTGAAAGCTGCCTAATTGACATGCTCGTTCTTTTTTTGGATGTGTTTTGTGCCTCAAAAAACAGTCAAAAATGCAGCATCGGAAGAACATTTCTGAACACTCATTCACTTTGCTGGGCATCACAGGAAGTGATCTGTTTTTTGTGATCCATTTTTGTATGAAAAACAGATCAAAAACGCACTGCGTGAACATAGCCTAATAGAAACATATCGCCACTCCTGGTTTTGGCTTGCTAATTCTGAGTTTAAAAAAAACTCACCGAATACTCAACGTGTGCCCGTGGCCTCACTTTATGGTAAAGTTGCACTTTTTCTTTTTTTTTTTGGCGCTGCAAAGATTGCAAACTGGTTTAATGTACGGTCGTTCTTTTCTTATTAACTCTGAGATAAGTGGCAAAAGATGACTAGCTTGGGGAGATTTTTTTTCTTTTCTTCCTCCAGGCATTGTTTTCGCTATACGTGTCTGCAGGATTTCTTACACTTATTTTATAAAAACTGTCCACCTTAAAGGTACCTTTACACGCCGCAACTACGGCGTTGAAACTGAGAGGCAATCCAGAGTTCCGTCACCGTTGCCATGAAATTGCTACGAAATTGCGGCGTGTAATTGTGGCTCCCAGTTGCGATTTCAGAGCATTGTTCAAAAACCAGACGCAACCCTGAAGGTGAATTTCCTTGGTTTTGGCGTGTGAACGGGCGATGGGGATGGAATCAGCGTCGCCTACTGATTTCCCGGAGGCGTGACACAGCGTGCTGGATACCGCGCACCGTCAGCGATGATTGGTGGGGGCTACTGTGTTTCCATTGGCTGTCCCTTCATGGGGCGCCATATTTGAACAGCTGTCCATTCACACTACACAATTGTAATGGCGTCATGTATTAGCCAGCCTTCCTGCGCACCCTGGCCAATCAGGACGCTATTGCGTTGTCCAATGATTGTGTTGTGGGCGCGGTGTAGCGAAGTTTGGCACGCCTGTGTTCGCGCCGCTGCACAGGTACGCCCACATTCCATTGGTGATTGTGGCATGTGAAGCGGCGTCGGGAGTCTACCGAATGTTTCCCGCAGTTTCTGTGGCAACTTCCGGGGAGACACGTACCCTTGGGTTGACGATGCAATTGCGGTGTGTACATGCGGCTTCGGCGTTCGGAGGCAACCGTGAAAAACGTGCGCGCGCATGTTCGGTTGCCTCCGAACGCCGCCAAAAGTTGTGGCGTGTAAAGGTACCTTAAGAGTACCTTTACACGTGGCAACTTTTCTAGGAATTTCACTGGCAACTTACTGGTTGCAGTGAAATCATGGACACATTGTTCTATCTTGTTGCTGTGTACAAATGGAACAATGTCTCCATAATTTCACTGCAACCAGTAAGTTGCCAGTGAAATTCCTAGAAAAGTTGCCGCATGTAAAGGTACCTTTAGGGTGTTGTATTATCGTTATCATTTTCTATTGCTCCCTGCTTGCGTTGCACGCCTGAAGATTGACAGTTCATGGGGATGGATGGTTGCATTGCTGAGCCAAATGAAGGCAAGAGAAGTCAAAACAAAAAATAAACGGCGGTTAGGTGGCCGGGAAAGAGTAAAAATAAGTCCGAAAGCGCAGAAACGAAAATCTCCTGTAAGATGATTAATCTTTCCATCACTCCTTGTACCTAGTAGCCTGTGATACTCGGCGGCGTAGCTACTGAGTACTGGGCGTTTTCGTCCCGTCGGGTCCTGACGGTTATGGCGCTGGAGCACAATAAGGAACCAGGAGGCTCAGTATAAACCACTCTGGATAGGAGAGAGTTGAAATACAAGGAAACCGTAAAACATGGATGGGGTCAGTAAGCCGATCACCATCTGCAGTCCATGTTCATACGTTGTGTATTCGGGGAGTTTTTACCTCAGAATTTGTAGCCAAAACCAGGAGTGGGTGATAAATAATGAAGTGGTGACTTGTTTCTATTCTACTTTTCCTCTGATTGTTCCACTCCTGGTTTTGGCTACAAATACTGAGGTAATGACTCGCCAAATACACTTTTGAACGAGGCCTTACAAATACTGAGGTAAAAACTTACCAAATACTCAACGTGTGCACGAGGCCTTAAGGCCTTACACGCTACGATATCTCTAACAATATTGTTGCAACGTCACCGGTTTTGTGACGTTGCAGCGATGTCGAAACGACATAGTCACGTGTGACACGTGTCAACGACCAACGATAAGTTTGTTGATTGTGGAAGAATGGCCAGGACCATTTTTTTATCGTTGGTCTCCCACTGGGCGGCCAGCATCGGCGTGTGTGACAGCGGGAGACTAACGATCAACGATCTCCCAGCGCCGCACAGTACACACTGGGAGGCTGGTAACCAGGGTAAACATCGGGTAACTAAGGGCAGCACTATGCTTAGTTACCCGATGTGTACCCTGGCTACCAGTGTTCTCGCTGATCGCTTTTGAGTCTGCCTGTGTGACAGCTCACCAGCGATCAGATAGCGATGTCCCAGCGATCCCGATCGCAGCGTGTAATGGGGCCTTTACAAATACTGATGTAAAATCTCCCCAAATACTCAGCGTGTGCACGAGGCCTTACAAATACTGAGGTAAAAAAACTCACCAAATACACAACGTGTGACTGGGGCCTAACTCAGGTCAATTGCATACCTCCCAACTTTAGAAGAACAGAAAGGGGGACAAAAGATGCGGCGAGCCGTGGACGTTTTAGCCCCGCCCCCAACCATCCTCGTCAACGACTACTCACTCTCCCCAGTCCCCCACGCCAAGTGCCTCAGGGTAATCCTCCACTCTTCCCTCTTACCAACCTATTATCTCAAGCACACGCCTACAACACTCTCGGCAGCTCCAATGTGGCAGCTGCCTGGCACTGACTAGTCAGACCTGTCCACCATGCTGCACCATCCACACACCACATGCAACAACCTGCAGTCCGAGCATCAACAAGCCGCCACTGCACTAAGCAGGTAAAATGACGCGTCTTCTCCTACAGACCATGGCTCCTTGTCCTGAAACACTTAGCCAATCACAAGCGCCGCACACTGGGCTGTCCGGAGCTAATAGCAGTGGTCTTCCAGTTGGGTTGAGCAAAGGATGTGGGAGTGGGAAGGGGGACGAGCACCACTAACTCTCCGCCGCTCGGGAGAAACATGGCTGGATGCCTGTATGTACCGAGGGGCAGCACTGGACCTGGTGTGTAAGATATGGCCAATCAGTCCTACAGCAAAGGGACAATTCAAATTCATCCGGCACCAGGGGCGTACAGAGAAATCATGGGGCCCCGTAACAGACGTTCTAATTGGGGCCCCCCTTCCCCAAAAAAAAAAAAAAAAAATAGTTGACTGGGTCACATTGATACACGCATATCTCAAAACTTTGCAGCCCTTACAAAGTCATTCTTCTCCTATTGAAGCCCCTAGATTCCTCTTTCATTGCCCCCATAAAATATTATGCCAACAGACGTTCCCCACAAACACTGTATGATCCCCCCCCCCCACAATGAATTCCTCTACACACACAGTATGATGACCCTACTGTATGCCCCCTCAACTACACTGACACAGTATGATCTCCAACTGTGATCCCCACGCAGCCCTCCACACAATATAATGGACCTATACACAGTACAATGGCCCTTAAACCTCTTCAGACTGTATAATGGCCCCAACACAGCCCTCAAAGAGCCCTGCATAAAGTATAAAGGCTTCCTCACACCCCTCCAAATATTATCATGCCCCCACAGAGCCCTCCAGATATATTAAAATGGCTTCCATATAATATAATTGGCTATATATATTTGAATACATCATCCATAGTCCTCCATATATTATAATACATTCCACGACCCTCCATATATTATAATGCACCCCCATAGTCCTCCATTTAGTATAATGCATCCTCTATAGCCTTCCTTATACAGTAGTATGATGCACCCCCATAGTCCTCCATATAGTATAATGCACCCCCATAGTCATCCATATAGTATATTGCACCCCCATACTCTCCTATATTATATTGCAGATTACATATTCTCCCATCACTGTACTCGCTGATTAAATAAAAGTAAATACTCACCTCTTCTCGCTGCTCCGGTCTCCTCTTCATCTGCTCTGCACGTATCAGCACAGTGGCATTCAGCGATGACATCATCGTGGCCCCGCCATGCTGAGCTGCAGTTGGCAGACTCGAACTCGGGTAAAGAATGCTGCCGGCAGAGTCAGCCGGGACTATAGGAACAGGAGCGGCATCCGCGGGGGCTACCACTGGCACACACCTTGTACACACGTGGCTCCGCTCCACATGCCCTGTACACACGCGGCTCCACTCCACATTCCCCGCGCACACGTCTCCGCTCCGTACGCCCCGTACACATGCGGCTCCGCTACCGGACGCCCCAGCATACTTGGCTCCGCTCCGTCCACCTCGTACACACGTGGCTCCACATGCTCCGTACACACGCGGCTCCGCTCCACATGCCTCATGGCTCTACTCCATACGTCCCGCACACACGTGGCCCCGCGCCATACTCATGCGGCTCTGCACACATGCGGCTCCGCTTCGTACGCCCTGTACACACGCGGCTCCGCTCCACATGTCCCATACACACGCAGCTCCGCTCCACACGCCCCACACACGCGGCTCCGCTCCGCATACCTCGAACACACTGTTACACCTTGTACACGCTTGGCTTTGCTCCGTACACACTCGGCTCCCCTCTGTACACTTTATACACTCTTGGCTCCGCTCCGTACACCTCATACACAGCTCCTCTCCGTACACCTCATACACACACAGCTCCTCTCCGTACACCTCGTACACTCTTGGTTCCGCTCCATACACCTCATACCCACACAGCTCCACACCGTACACCTCGTACACATTCTGCTCTGCTCCGTACACACTCGGCTCCCCTCTGTACACCTCGTACACTCTTGGCTCTGCTCCGTACACCTCGTACACACTCTGCTCCGCTCCATACACCTCGTACACTCTCAGCTCCGCTTTGTACACCTTGCACTCACTCGGCTTCGCTCCGTACACCTCATACACACTTGGCTCTGCTCCGTACACCTCGTACACACACTGCTCCGATCCGTATACCTCGTACACGCAGCTCCACTCCATACACCTCGTACACACTCGGACCCTCTCTGTTCACCTCATACACAGTCGGCTCCGCTCTGTTCACCTCATACACACTCTGCTCCGCTCCATACACCTCGTACACACGAGGCTCTGCTACATCAACACTGTAAATCCCTCCTGACATAAAATTCTCCTCATTCATCACCATGACAACCAGCACAGCAGAGTCCTGCATACACTGAGGAGCTGATCATGTGACCTCTGACTCTTCCCCTCAATGTGACATCATCACAGGTCCTGTAAAAACAGTGTACAGAGCAGCGCCCCCCTGTGTCTGTCCTCAGCCTGTGCCTTGTCTTTGGTCCCTTTCCTTGTACCTGGGTCCTTGTGCAGAGCCCGCTGTGTCCCCTCGTCTGCTGCTGATGATGATGATGCTGAACACTGCAGCCATCATCCATCTGGAGAGAATTTCAGAGGCCCGCGCTGGGCCAGGATTGGTTGAGTGAGGTCCTCCCCTCTACACAGTGCAGGAGAGGTCACATGACTCACTCTCTGCACTGTGATCGGGGCTCCGTCCTCCCTCCTGAGCTGCTGTGAGGGGGCGTGGCTGGCAGCATGTCGACTTGTTGTCCATGCACTGCGGGAGGCGGGACATGTCACCTCCCGAGCAGGACAGCGGGAAACACCATGCAAATCGGGACTGTCCTGCTAAAAATGGGACGGTTGGGAGGTATGCAGTTGTGTCTCAGGTCATGTTCACATGTTGAGTATTTGGTGAGGTTTTTACCTCCAGGATTTGGAGCCAAAACTAGAAGTGATAAATACAGAAATGGTGATGTGTTTCTATTATACTTTGCCTCTTTTGGCAACAAAAACTGAGGTAAAAAACTCCCCAAATACTCACCGTGTGAACAAAGTCTTTAGGTCTGTGAGGAGCTTCACTTGCATTTATGTGGCTGTAACGTTCTTGTGTTTCCGGCGGGGGGGCATTATTTCCATTATATGCGCTATTTTGGACTCGGATAGTATGCATTAGAATATTACCCGCAGGTTGCACGCTGCCGGCAACAAACAAACATCATAGTTTCCTATGGAGAAAGGTACAGGTTGCTGGGGAATTTGCTCCGTGGGGGACAGTAATATTCGCTTCTAGTCAGCGCTAAGCAATCTGCCGTCTCTCAGCCTTCCCATTAGAGCTATGATTTTATTTATTTTCCGCCGTGAGTCACGTAGCCCCCTATATTTTCTAATCCAAATATGCGACGGCTGATTTCAATTTTTTTTTTTAACCCTCTCCCACGGGGTGCGAAATGAATGGGCCCGTCTGTGGCCGTTCTGCCACCGCTCACACAAAGGAAGCAACATGTGGTTGCCATTTGTTGAACATTGATTTTTTTAATTTTTTTTTCCTTTTTGCTTGTTAACAAATGCGCTCACCTTGATTCGAAGCCTCGACAATCCCGTGTACGATAATTGAACGTGACAGGACCACAATGGCTCATTACTGGGGTGTGTGTGCACATACGCTTCTTTTATGACATTTCCTTTGAACGTGTCGCCTTCTCTCGTCTTGGTCTAGTGCTGAATTTTTTAGTTTTTCTAATATATATTTATATCTTGTGGTTTTTCAGTTCCGATTGTGAGTAAGGGGAGAGTCGGCACGGTTGTGGCTGATGGCCATCCGGAAGCCGTCCCCCCGGCCATGCACTTTTTGTATATGATGTATAGAAAGATTCCAGCTCACCTTCAAAAGGAATTCCAACACTCCGGTGCAGGGAAACATACTCTTGAGACGTAATGGATAGCAGACGAGGCGAAAATTCCAGCTGTACAGTGCAGACAAAATGAATTTAATAGAAAACCCACGGTTTTAAGCAGAGCGGTGGAGTCAGTAAGTCAATCCTCTGACTCCTCAGTTTCCCTGAATCTGACTCCCAACTCCATCAAAATGGGCAACAACTCCATGACTGCGACTCTACCTCCCGGTCTGTGGAGTCAGTAAGGCTGGCTTCACACCGCGGTATGATCCAGTCCGGGGCTGTCAGGGATGAACCTGACAGCCCCAGACCGGATCAGCACACAGAACCGGAGGGCTAATATGCCATCCGGCCCTGTGTGCAGCCGGACGCAGCTCCCCGCGAGCCGCGGTCCTGAAATAACAGCGGCGTGCGGCCGCAGGTGTCCGGTTCCCGGATCCTCCCGGACCGGTGCAATCCGACCACGTAGGCTCTCATGTTGGGGAGCGCCAGATTGCACCGGATCCGGGAGAATCCGGGATACGGCAATTTGGGGAGATTTTTCTTCCCGGACACAAACGTTGCAAACAACATTTTTTTTGTGTATGGTGAGAGAAATCTGATTTCTCCCGGATTCTGCCGGAGAGATGGAAACCGGATGGCAGAGAGCTGCTATCCAGCTCCATAGGATACTATGGGGCCAAAATCCGGTCTGGGGCTGTCTGGTTTACACTGGATAGCCCCGGACCGGACTCTGCTGTAGTGTGAAGCCAGCCTCAGCCAAACCTTCTACTCCTCAGTTTCCCTGAATCTGACTCGGACTCCACCCAAATGGAAATTGACTCAATGACTCTGACTTTACATCCCAGGCTGTGGAGTCAGTAAGCCAAAACTCCCGACTCCTCAGTTTCCTTGAATCCAACTACACCAAAAGGGACACTGACTCCATGACTCCGACTCTACCTCTCAGTCTGTGGAGTCAGGAAACCAAACCTCCACTTCCTCAATTTCTAGATCTACGCATTTCAGATGAGAGCCAACCTTAATCATTCTCGGAGATCTTCATATTTCAGATGTGAACCATCCTTAATCATTTTAATCCCGTACTCTGTATTTTTGGATCTTGTACTTTTTCAGTTCCGATGTTGAGAATGGTGAGAGTTGGCACGGTGGTGGTGGTTGCTGGCCACCCGGAGGCCATTCCTGGAGGTATACGCGTTTCAGATGAAATAATAGTGTCAATGCCAAAGTCTATATTTTTGGATCTCGTGATTTTTCACTTCCGATAGTGAGAAAGGTAAGAGATGGCACGGTGGAGGCTGCTGCCCAAACAGGGGCAGTTCCCGGTCATTTACTTTTTGAATATACCCCACTGATCAAAGGTTATGGGCTTGTAACACACTGTTGTATTGTTTGTGCACCAGGCCAATGCCATGTTCCATGTTTTTGGTTTTCTTGCATGTGTAGGGTGAGATTTGGCACGGTGGTGGCTGCAGGTCTTCGGCTTTTTCTTTGTATCTAATCAGACCCCAGGTCATAACTGGCTGTGTTCTCTTTAGTCATACCCAATAATTAAAGTTTAGGGGCTTATAGGCTGATTGGTTTTCTTGTGGCACCCATGCACCATCCCAATGCCTTAGCTCATGTGCAGTTTCGATTGTGTTTCCTATCCGGAAGGTGAGAGTTGGCGCAGCGGTGGCTGCTGGTTTCCCGCTGTCTCGTTCGCACTGGAGCAAACACAATCGGACCCTGGTTCCCAATATATACATACCATTGATTGAAGATTAGGGGCTCGTAGAGCACTCCTTTTTCTAATTCCTCATGTGCCGAGTGCCAATGCCACATTCTATATTTTTGTTTTTTGTGCATGTGTTTGGTGACATATAGGTAATATAATTCAGGTAATTTTGTTGGTATCGGAGTAGATACAATCAAACCAGAGGCTGTTCCTGGCCATGCTCTTTCTATATACGGTATATCCCACTGATCGAAGGTTAGCGGCTCTTGGAGGACTCTTGTTTATTCACTTTGCTCAAATTGCAACGTGCCGATGCCACATTTAGATTCTTGTTTTTAGGATAAGATTTAGCATGATGGTGGCTGCAGGTGGATTTGTTGGTGATGGAGCAGATACAGTCAGACACGGGGGCTGTATTTTGGCAGTGTTTTTTTTATATATACCTACTGATTGAAGGGTAGGAGCTTGTTTGGTACTTTGGTTTCCCGTTGCTCACATGCACCGAGGCATAGTCTATATTTTTGGTTCTCATGCATGTGTGTGCCGAGATTTGGTACTGTGGTGGCTGCAGGTCCCCGTCAGTTTTGTTAGTACTGGAGCGGATACAATCAGTCCCAGAGTAATTCCCGGCTAATTCTATTCCCCAAAGAACTTGAAGTTAAGGGGCTCACAGGCCACCCTGTTTTCTTCTTGCTCCCGTGCACTGTGCCAATGCTATTTTCAATATTTTTGGATCTTGTTCATGTGATGTTTTGATTGTGTTTCCTTCCTGGAAGGTGAGATTTGGCACGGTGGTGGCTGCTGGTGTCCTACTGTCTCGTTAGCACTGGAGCCCGATGCAATCAGACCCCAGGGGCCCTTCCCGACCATGTTCTCTTTACAAATACCCCACTGATTGAAGGATAGGGGCTCCGCAGGGCACTCACTGTACAGATGGTAAGAAAGCTTCCTTCCCCGCCGTCTAGATTCTAGGACGATGGTTGGGAGGAATGCCAGAGATTTTGTGTGAAGCGCTTCGTAGGCTCAGGAGGAATATTTGATCGCTTTGAGGTCCGCAAGAGATCTTAGGATTGGGCTAAGTCACTTCTCATGCCTGAGATTTGATATTTGTTTGAAGTCGGTAAATAATGCAGCGTTTGTTGTAATGGATGAGCCGAATCCATCTTCTTTCTTAACCTTTAGGAGGTATTAAAGATTAGGGAGAAAGTCGGGAACTTGAAAGAGGCATCGACGAAATCTGAAGACCAGTCCCCATGTCTTTTGTGAGAACGAAGCCCATCTGGTCACTGTTAGAAGTAGATATCGTGTGAAGGATTTGGGAATGGAAAATGGAAGAAAAATGCACATTCTTAGAATTTGCCGAAAAATATATATCAAAGCCCTGGTTACTTTCAGACGGCTCCATGTGTGCCATATTTTGCCGGTGCCATGATATCTGCTATCGGTGCATAATTCCGGATATGCTTTTCTCTTGGTAAAAACGAATACTGGTCCCTATACCGTCACTCCCAAAGCCGCTCACTTCCGTTATAGATCGGCAGGGATTGTGCAAGTGCCTGAACAGGCCGTGTGCCAGCTGGAATCATGGCAGGTTTGTTGATCGTTATCGGCGTTGCAACATTTTTGGCACCGCACCAAGTGGCCGGATCATCCCTTTAAATTATAGAATGAGAGTCGTCAGGAGCCCAAAGCACTTCTGTCTCATCGGGGGTAGACTGCTTCTCTTTCTAGCTTTCTCCCATTCTTTAAACTGCAACTTTGATCAAGCCGTTCAGTTTAAGGAAATTGTCCAGGGGCTTATAAAAGATTATTGAAAAGTTTCAAAATGGTTAAACGTAAAGAAATAAATAACACCGACCCTTAACATATCACAGCTCACCTCCTCCTCCTGTACAATGACTGATAACACCTCTATATACAGTAGATCACACAGGATCCACCATTCACAATAGGTGATATCACAGCTCACCTCCTCGTCCTGTACAATGACTGATAACACCTCTATATACAGTAGATCACACAGGATCCACCATTCACAATAGGTGATATCACAGCTCACCTCCTCCTCCTGTACAATGACTGATAACACCTCTATATACAGTAGATAACACAGGATCCACCATTCACAATAGATGATATCACAGCTCACCTCCTCCTCCTGTACAATGACTTATAACACCTGTATATACAGTAGATAACACAGGATCCACCATTCACAATAGGTGATGTCACAGCTCACCACCTCCTCCTGTACAATGACTGATAACACCTCTATATACAGTAGATAACACAGGATCCACCATTCACAATAGGTGATATCACAGCTCACCTCCTCCTCCTGTACAATGACTGATAACACCTCTATATACAGTAGATAACACAGGATCCACCATTCACAATAGATGATATCACAGCTCACCTCCTCCTCCTGTACAATGACTGATAACACCTCTATATACAGTAGATAACACAGGATCCACCATTCACAATAGGTGATATCACAGCTCACCTCCTCCTCCTGTACAATGACTGATAACACCTCTATATACAGTAGATAACACATGATCCACCATTCACAATAGGTGATATCATAGCTCACCTCCTCCTGTACAATGACTGATAACACCTCTATATACAGTATATAACACAGGATCCACTATTCACAATAGGTGATGTCACAGCTCACCTCCTCCTGTACAATGACTGATAACACCTCTATACACAGTAGATAACACAGGATCCACCATTCACAATAGGCGATATCACAGCTCACCTCCTCCTGTACAATGACTGATAACACCTCTATATACAGTAGATAACACAGGATCCACCATTCACAATAGGTGATATCACAGCTCACCTCCTCCTGTACAATGACTGATAACACCTCTATATACAGTAGATAACACAGGATCCATCATTCACAATAGGTGATATCACAGCTCACCTCCTCCTCCTGTACAATGACTGATAACACCTCTATACACAGTAGATAACACAGGATCCACCATTCACAATAGGCGATATCACAGCTCACCTCCTCCTCCTGTACAATGACTGATAACACCTCTATATACAGTAGATAACACAGGATCCACCATTCACAATAGGTGATATCACAGCTCACCTCCTCCTGTACAATGATAAGATAAGACTTCTGTGTAATCGCGTCAGGGTCAGTCTATTGCTGTTGATGTTCAGGTCTAGGTGTTTAATGTTAGGCCTAGTGGTCAGGGTGAGAATTACAATGTTGTGTTTACAGATAACATGAAAAATAGAAAATAAAAGGTAAACAATGGCTCCTTCATGTTGTGGTGACACAGGTCCTTTGGGCTCTTTGTCTGTACAGAGATTTGTTGCTGTCTGCACTGATCACATTGTTAATATTTGATTTTTGGGGGGAGGAGGATCAAATGCAAAACAAGTCAGAGTTGTGTCATCGCAGTGACATTGAATACTTTTGGTCTCGTGATGGTGGAGGACTACAATGCCCAGCACACCTCTCCAGTGCATACTTTGATATGACCATTGCGGCAGCGGCTCCTGTGCCACGCTGAGTGATGGGCGCTCTCTGCAGCTCGCTCTTCCAATGGATCATTAAAGGCCACTGCAGGCAGCTGGCAGGCTCGAGCTGACGGCAGCTTGTCCCCTCTCCTCCTCCTCCTCTGCCTTCTGCATTCTCTCTGCCTGCGTTTTTCCAGTAAACTTCTCTCCTCCGTCGCTGTTTTCCTCGTTGAAGACTTTGCATTTGATCAGAGCATTAATGTCAGGATGATTCGGTCCGTGTTGGATAATGGGGAACACACAGGCGGCTCCCGCCGGCGCCGTCGCTAAGTTATTCGCCTTGTCTCCTACAGACTTAGGGGGTTTATGTCTCGCGGAAGTAAACCCCGTGTATCTGACCGTAAACCGAGGTTTCCGCCAATGTTGGTGCTATCGGAAAAGGATACTTTTGTTGTTCTTGTGAGTCACGGGGGCGATAGTCAATTACTTGGGTACATGCGCAGTTTGTGTCAACCCTCTTTAGGCCGGTCAAGGATGAAAGCTCCAACCCTTGTATTTAGGACCGCCAGTGTGCCATCCGCTACACCTCTAGTGTCAACCAATAAGAGGTATATAAAGTGCTGCTATAACATGGGCGGTGGTTGGCACTGTACGGTAGCTCAGTGGTTGGCACTGTGCGTTGGCTCGGTGGTTGGCACTGTGCGGTGGCTCAGTGGTTGGCACTGTGCGGCGGCTCGGTGGTTGGCACTGTGCGGCGGCTCGGTGGTTGGCACTGTGCGGCGGCTCGGTGGTTGGCACTGTGCGGCGGCTCGGTGGTTGGCACTGTGCGGCGGCTCGGTGGTTGGCAGTGTGCGGCGGCTCGGTGGTTGCCAGTGTGCGGCGGCTCGGTGGCTGGCAGTGTGCGGCGGCTCGGTGGCTGGCACTGTGCGGCTGCTCGGTGGCTGGCACTGTGCGGCGGCTCGGTGGCTGGCACTGTGCGGCGGCTCGGTGGCTGGCACTGTGCGGCGGCTCGGTGGCTGGCGCTGTGCGGCGGCTTGGTGGCTGGCGCTGTGCGGCGGCTCGGTGGCTGGCGCTGTTGCTTTGCAGCGCTGAGGTCCTAGGTTCAATTCCCAGCAAGGACATCTGCAATGAGTTTGTATGTTCTCCCTGTGTTTGTTTGTGTGTGTCCAAAGACTGATAAGATATTTAGATTGTGAGCCCCAATGAGGACAGTGTTGCAAATATATGTAAGTGCTGTGGAATTAATAGCGCTATATAAATGAATAAATATTAATATTATTATTCACACCGGATTGTGGAGAACCTCACCTGGCCACAGAGTCTACCTTGTAGTTCACCGATGGTCCACACGCGGTTGTATAGTTTGGGTTGATTATAATGTAAAGAGGACACAGGGACGTGATTCTCCAGGTCAATGTGACTTCAGTGACGCCACACTTGATTAGGTTTCTTTTTTCTTTTTTCATTGGTTTATAAAAATAACTGTAAAAATGGAGAACCTTGTCTATTTTCTCCGTCCCTCCATCGATGGCGCCACGTCAGGTTTTTGGCGCGTGTCGAGCCGTAGTTATTGGAATTTATGAATTTTTTTTTTTTTTTTTTTTTTTTTTTCAGTGGTTAATAAAAATAACCAATTTTTTATAAAGTTCCTTTTATAATCCTCTTAAAAAAAAAAACAAAAAAAAAAAAACAGAAGAAAATAAACCCACAAGTATTATTAAGAACTGTGGCTCGTCAGGCACCAAAACCTCAGACGGCTCCATCAATGGGAAATCAAAACAAAAAAAAAAGTTATTTTAAGCCACTGAAGAAAGAAAAAAAGGACCCGAAGTTCCATTATAAGGGTTTGTGCCCACGCGGTGTTCACATGTAGCCTAAGGCTAGTTGCACACACGGTGCACAGACGCAAATGCAGTGCTGAACGCATACATACAGATGTCAACAGAGCGTTGATGATCTGCCGGTGTTGACATGGAAATCTCCATAGGGATTCATTGTAAACTGTGTCGGCCATAGGAAAGCATGGAGAGATCAGCGGCGGTGAGAGGGCAAGATCCGCCGCGTTTGCTTGCGTTGGCAACCGGACGGCAGTGGGGCTTCATAGAGCTCTCTGCATCATTTGTGCGCAGGAGGACGCCTATGTATAAAGCTGGCATCTTCCGATGCGCAAAAAATGCGTTTGCAAGAATCAACGCATCTGAACACAAACGCAGGTACCATGCGTCCCCATGTTAAACATAGGGAAGCATGTGTTTGGGCAAGGACTGTTCTGCCTGCTTATGCAGGCGGCTCGAACGCTAGTTGTGTATTCACAGTCCGGAGGAGCTGCGTGTTGGATGCAGCCGCCCTGTACTCCCCATCTGCGGAGGTGCAGGGCAGCTTCTCCCTCCATGCACCCTGATGGCAGCCGCTTCCGACTCCTGGTAATCTATAAACCAAAGTACGGTACAACTTTTTTTACCTTTACATTTTATCAAAGCAGTTTGTCCCTACAAAGAACTCCCAAAAAAGCATTTTAGATACAGATTATCATTAGCTAGCTGGGCAAACAGTCATACAGTCATCCAGCAGGTTAATAATGTAAAGGGAACCTGTCTTGTCCTTTATTGGTATTAAACCACCCCCTAATGTCATTATAAACCTTTAAAAAAATTCAATGAATGAAAATTTGTTCATCCCAGAAAAAAAGCATTTTAAGTACTGGCATATTTTCATTAGCTAGCTGGGCAAACAGTCATACAGTCATCCAGCAGGTTAATGGTCAACAGATAGGTCACTGGACTTATAGCAATGCTGAGTGCTCTGTATAAAGGACCTGTGTGATGTCATGACCATGTGCAGAGCTAAGCGAACTAAATAGTTAAGGTGTACATAGACTTAGCTCTGTCTTTTATAGTCACATGATCGTGACATCACACAGGTCCTTTCAGGATTTTCTGAATATTGGCTGAATTGTTAACAGCCGGATGACTGTATGACTGCAATGGGCGATTCATATTTATTTTTTTATTAATATCGAACGGATCATAAAGTCACCATCTGCTAAAATCCCCAGTGATCAACTCTGATCGTCTGGCGAAACCTGGTATTAATGGTTAGATTACCCTATAGCGCCCCCGCAGGGGAGATGTAGGATTACACATCAATGTCTATGCAGTGCAGGACAGATCCGCCCTTCCATCCTGCTATGATCCATCCTGTCTGCTGTTTTCCCCCTGATGTAGCATAAATAATAATAATCATTATTTCTATACCACCAACATATTCCACAGTGTAAATGTTTTTGTTCACAGGAGAATCCCGAATAATTCTGAATTATATCCTGAACAACTTTCCATTGGGATTAAACTAATAGTTTTAAACTCCCATAGAAATAATTAATTCAGGGGTTTCAGCTAACTTCTATAAAATGAGTATATCCCCAATAAGAACAAATACAGAAGTCATAAAGAGTTAGAAATTAACATTTATTATTCTATAATTGACAATACATACTGGACCCTATGTAAGGAGCCACATATGAATACAGAGAATGTTATCCCCCATAGAAAGAAGTATAAGTGAGCGAATACAGCAAGTGTAAGCCTGTATCCAGCAACACCCAACGCACGTTTCGCAGGAAATGCTTTGTCCAAGGTTTAAAGTGAAGCAGAGATGATTGTGAGCGCGGGTGAAGTCTATAGCTGGACCGATATCGTTTATAGCTATGGAGTGCTTCGCTGTAGCAGGCACCCATATTGGGGATTGAAGAGCGGACCCCTCGCCGTTGCGAACTTTACTTTGAAATTAGAGTCTTTTGTTGGACGACTCTTGAGTACAGTGGAATATTGGAGAAGTCGTCTCCTCTGCATTGTCCATCATCGTGTCCGTGATACAGTAGTGATCCAAAGGACGGGGTGCAATTTAGTGATCACTGGCGGTGACCCCAGGGATCCCAAGAACGAGACCCTATTAGCAGCGTGCTGTAAGGGTTAATACAGGATTCAGCAATGCACCTCTTATCACGCTGTGTGCTGTTTACCTGCAATGTTTGTTTTAGTTTCAAGAAATTATCATTGCTGGACTAGGTTGGGGTTGTCTGGCATGCCCCCTGCTGTGATTAGCAACTCACTGTCTCTATAGACTTTGCATACATAGCCTAGTGTAGGTAGGAGGAGCTTTCTCTGCTCTCCTGCATTGTAAAATCTAAAAACTGTGTCAGGACACGTAGCCAGCAATCTGAGTGATACATCGCTGGATTCAGGGTCACTTTGCCTACATCATGCGGCTCTCAGATGAGGTAGCAAAAATCTGCTGACAGATTGCCTTTAAGAAGACCAGCAGATGCTATCCTCTGTCTTTAGTGATTAATGGAGAAGTGCTGATTGTTAATGGCCGTGCGGTTTCTGCATCATTTCCAATTACTGATGATACAGAAGATAATATCGGCGAGTTTTTATTAAGTGGCTTATTGGTATCTGCATCAATTTCATGTATTACACGTGTGCTGGACGCTCTGTGGGACCCCGGTGTCCTGGTGGACTCTGGCGGGGGCTCATCTTCCACAAAATGGACGGATTTGGTTTTGGAGATCCAATACTCAGTATCCTTCATCTGTCAGCTGTGAGATCACCTATTGTGAATGGTGGATCCTGTGTTATCTACTGTATATAGAGATGTTATCAGTCATTGTACATGAGGAGGTGAGCTGTGATATCATCTATTGTGAATGGTGGATCCTGTGTTATCTACTGTATATAGAGGTGTTATCAGTCATTGTACAGGAGGAGGTGAGCTGTGATATCACCTATTGTGAATGGTGGATCCTGTGTTATCTACTGTATATACAGGTGTTATCAGTCATTGTACAGGAGGAGGAGGTGAGCTGTGACATCACCTATTGTGAATGGTGGATCCTGTGTTATCTACTGTATATAGAGATGTTATCAGTCATTGTACAGGAGGTGAGCTGTGACATCATCTATTGTGAATGGTGGATCCTGCGTTATCTACTGTATATAGAGGTGTTATCAGTCATTGTACAGGAGGAGGTGAGCTGTGACATCACCTATTGTGAATGGTGGATCCTGTGTTATCTACTGTATATAGAGGTGTTATCAGTCATTGTACAGGAGGAGGAGGTGAGCTGTAATATCACCTATTGTGAATGGTGGATCCTGTGTTATCTACTGTATATAGAGGTGTTATCAGTCATTGTACAGGAGGAGGAGGTGAGCTGTGATATCACCTATTGTGAATGGTGGATCCTGTGTTATCTACTGTATATAGAGGTGTTATCAGTCATTGTACAGGAGGAGGAGGTGAGCTGTGATATCACCTATTGTGAATGGTGGATCCTATGTTATCTACTGTATATAGAGGTGTTATCACTCATTGTAATCCAGCCTTTGGTAAAGCAAACTGCTAAAAACCTTCTGAAAGGACAGGAAATATGAGTGTAAAGAACTCCAGTGGTTACTGTAAAATTTGAGAGATGATTTTTCAAAGTTTGCATTAAAGAAATAAAATAAGCGGAATATATGTAACACAAAGTTGATGTAAACAATATCTTCTTTTCGGAGTGCTTCCCCGGGGTGTGTCGTCTGTGTTACCTCCCTCTTTACATTTGTGCGTCCTCCTGTGTTTATTTCTTCTCCCCCATTTTGATTTAATTTCCCTGAATAATAAGTTACAGTAGTATCGGCGTTTCCTCGCTGAACGAGATTTGTTACTTTAGTATTTTTGTTCCTATCTGTAAATATAGCAGTAACCTGTGATCTGAATCTCGGCCGCGGTCAGATGTGAGGAGGAGACGTGAGATTTCTCTTTGTCTTTGAGCCTCAAGGATGCGGATCCTTGTGAGAAATGAATGGAGCATTATGCAGGTCTGGGCCTGTGTAACCAAAACACTGTAACCCAATCTGCCGCTCATTCACTGAACCTTTCCGGGGGCTGGACAGATCCTTTTTGGTGGCAGATCACCTCTATGTATACAGGTAACTTGAGATTGTTACTTTTCCATCGTGGGTGTCTCATACTTAAATGGGGACTCTGGGGAGATGACCTTTTATTGTACAGTCCCTGCCCTCCTACATGGTGAAGCAGAGCTGTATACTGCAGTTCTAGGATCTATAGATCGCTTATAAATCAATAAAATCATCATATCTGCTCCTCAGCTTTCACCCCTCCCTTCTGGGACAGAGAAATTAAGCCTAATGCGGCAGCAGAGATCAGGAGGTTTTGGAGGTGTGGACCCTGGGGCTCCAGGATCATCTTACATTCCTGCCCCCTCACACTTCTGTATGAACAGGGGGCGTGGACCCTGGGGCTCCAGGATCATCTTACATTCCTGCCCACTCACACTTCTGTATGAACAGGGGGTGTGGACCCTGGGGCTCCAGGATCATCTTACAATCCTGCCCACTCACACTTCTGTATGAACAGGGGGCGTGGACCCTGGGGCTCCAGGATCATCTTACATTCCTGCCCCCTCATACTTCTGTATAGGCAGGGTACGTGGCTGCCGGCCCCATAGTCACAGTACAATCCCTTCAGGGACAGAGAAATTCAATCATGCAAAATGCTAAAGTTTCAGGAGACAGGAAGCTACCAAGTTGATATGGGGCAGGGGAGACCATGGCAATGCTGATCAGCCAATACCGGTGGTGACCAATGTAATGCCAACCACAGAAAGAAAAGCCAAAGATCCGGCACGTGCCAACATTTCTGAAGGTTTCTGGGACTGGTATAAAAAAATGCTAAGATTTGCACAAACACTTTTGTGACTTTTTTTAAAACATTTTGGTCTACAATTGTGACAACATGTTTGATAAATTAGGACCATGGAGCTGCCTGTACCAAGATTGTAGGGAGGTCCTGTGGCCTTTATGAGTATTCGGACCGCATGGTTGTTACCATTGTGGGACCCTTAAAAGGGATGAGTCATTAAAGTGCTCCATCAACATATATCCTTCTCATGCAAAAGCATCAATTTAAATGGCGATATCCAAGACTAAAGGGGTTCATCAATATCAGGATGGGTCATCAATATTAGATTGCCAAGCACTCCCTCTGATCAGCTTTATGCCCCCTAAAAGTAAACAGTGTGTTATAGAGGCAGTTCAGCACAGCGCCACACACTGTCCAGTGGCCATTCTTTGGTACTGCAGCTCAGCTACAGTTAATGTGATCTGAGGAGCCAATCCTCACTAATGCGGATATGAAATGAGGCTGTGAATATAGTAGATTAAACAGGATCCATCATTCCCAAGAGGTGATATCACAGCTCACCTCCTCCTCCTGTACAATGACTGATAACACCTCTATATACAGTAGATAACACAGGATCCACCATTCACAATAGGTGATATCACAGCTCACCTCCTCCTCCTGTACAATGACTGATAACACCTCTATATACAGTAGATAACACAGGATCCACCATTCACAATAGGTGATATCACAGCTCACCTCCTCCTCCTGTACAATGACTGATAACACCTCTATATACAGTAGATAACACAGGATCCACCATTCACAATAGATGATATCACAGCTCACCTCCTTCTCCTGTACAATGACTGATAACACCTCTATATACAGTAGATAACACAGGATCCACCATTCACAATAGGTGATGTCACAGCTCACCTCCTCCTCCTGTACAATGACTGATAACACCTCTATATACAGTAGATAACACAGGATCCACCATTCACAATAGGTGATATCACAGCTCACCTCCTCCTCCTGTACAATGACAGATAACACCTCTATATACAGTAGATCACACAGGATCCCCCATTCACAATAGGTGATATCACAGCTCACCTCCTCCTGTACAATGACTGATAACACCTCTGTATACAGTAGATAACACAGGATCCACCATTCACAATAGGTGATATCACAGCTCACCTCCTCCTGTACAATGACTGATAACACCTCTGTATACAGTAGATAACACAGGATCCATCATTCACAATAGGTGATATCACAGCTCACCTCCTCCTGTACAATGACTGATAACACCTCTGTATACAGTAGATAACACAGGATCCATCATTCACAATAGGTGATATCACAGCTCACCTCCTCCTGTACAATGACTGATAACACCTCTATATACAGTAGATAACACAGGATCCACCATTCACAATAGGTGATATCACAGCTCACCTCCTCCTCCTGTACAATGTCTGATAACACCTCTATATACAGTAGATAACACAGGATCCACCATTCACAATAGATGATATCACAGCTCACCACCTCCTCCTGTACAATGACTGATAACACCTCTGTATACAGTAGATAACACAGGATCCACCATTCACAATAGGTGATATTACAGCTCACCTCCTCCTCTTTTCCTTCTTTCTGTTCCTCTTCTTTCTGTTCCTCTTCCTCCTGTTCCTCCTCTTCTTCCTGTTCCTTTTCTTCTTCTTCCTTTTCCTCTACTTCCTCTTCCCTCCTTTTCCTGCTCCTCTTCTTTCTGTTCCTACACTTTCTTGGATGGGCTTTGTGGTGTTCGGCTTAAATCTTGACTCTTCTAATAATCTCCTTTCTGGTGGCTTTGAACTGTCTTCTGGCCTCCGATTTCCAATTCAATCTAAATTCGGGACTTTTGAGGGTCTCCTGTATTTTTGGACTTAGTGTAGATGTTGGTCTACAGCACGTGCTGTAATAAATATTAAGGTTCCATTTATTGCCCAGGAGTTTGCTCCGTGCGGAATAAGATTACCGGCCTTGTCCTAGTGTAAAATCTGCTCAGGAAAGGTCCACCTCCCTTCCCCAATGTGGGGCGCTGTGTACAGAGGATAATTTTGTATCTTCTGCTGGGTATTTAGGTTCAGGCCCATCACTGTGGTAGGTGGCAGACTGCTCGGACTGCTCGGCTGTTTTTGAGGAATTATGAGGCCTTTCCAGGGGTTGTGGGCCATAACAAATAAGTAGGAGGTAATGGAGTGTGTCGGGGGAAGACATCTGATCTCTTGATGGTGGTGAGCAATTGAGGTGGACTTTAATGGTTGCTCGTTAAATGCTAGTTTGGTCGGACTAATTACATACTTTGTAAAGATGCAAAGGCTACAGCACCGGTTTATGAATGGGTCTGAGCTGCAATACTCGGCGCTGCCTTTAGAGAACAGGGGCACTGTTTTTTTTTAAAGTATCCATATTTTCCAAAATAGAATAGGATTGGCTATCTAGTCAGAGGTCCCTGTATTATCAGACCCCGGACCAGGCACATAAATTAAAATATGGTAATTGAAAATTGACCAAGCCAGAAATCCCACACGTAGACATAAGTGTGTGCCTGCTCCAGAAGCTTTCCTACCCTCTCACCCTACGTCCATAGACATTAATATGGGATCGGCCTTTCTGCAGATATAACGACTCCCGCTCTAAACGGGGAGGATTTCTACAAGATTTAGGAGGAGTCTGTTGGAATTTTTGTACCTTTCAGAGCATTTGTAAGGCGACATTGATGTTGGGAGATGCCGGGCTCACACTCTCCACTCTACGTGTTGGATAGGGTTGAGGTCTGGTCATGTTCTTCCACCCCCCCCCCCCCCCCCCTCCATTTTTGTATGAAGCATGTACACTGGGCACAGTCATGGGGAACAGAAAGGGTCTTTCCCAAATTGCTCCCACAAAGCCAGAACATACAATTGTCCACAATATATAAAGTAATAGCTAAGGAGTTGCAGCTGCGCCCTGATGACGGCCCGGAGCATTATCCTCCTCCCACCATTCTTCATTCACCAAATTCAGACTCCTCCATCAGATGCAGATAAGCAGTGTGATCCTTCACTGCACAGGACATGCCTCCTCCAGAGTCCAGTGGTGGAGGCTTTACATTGCTCCCTCCTATGCTCCGCATTGTGCCTGGTGATGTATGGGTGCACAGAACATGTCTCCTCCACAGTCCTCTGTAGACAGCTTTACACCGCTCCATCCGACATTTGGCATGGTGCTTGGTGATGTACGGCTTTACACTGCTCCAGCCGGCATTTGGCATTGTGCTTGGTGATGTAGGGCTTTACACCACTGCACCCAACGCTCGGTATTGTGCTTGGATGATGTACGGCTTTACACCGCTCCATCCAATGCACGGCATTGTGCTTGGTGATGTATGGCTTTACACCACTCCATTTGCAATTTGGCATTGTGCTTGGTGATGTACGACTTTACACCGCTCCATCCGGAATTTGGCATTGTGCTTGGTGATGTACGGCTTTACACCACTCCATCCAACGCTCGGTATTGTGGTTAGTGATGTACGGCTTTACACCGCTCCATCCGACGCTCGGTATTGTGCTTGGTGATGTACGGCTTTACACCGCTCCATCCGACGCTCTGCATTGTGCTTTGTGATATATATACGGCTGCAGCCGTTCGGCCATGCAGCTCCCGGCAGGCACAGTGTTTGTGCTGATGTTAGAGGAGGTCTGGACTCTGCAGTTATTGGGTCAGCAGAGCGGCGGGGACTTGTCTGCCCTTCTCACGAGTCAGCAAACTATAAATTCAGTGATTAAGTGGTGTCACATATTTTTGTATATTGTTGCTCACTTATTTAACATGCCCCGCCAGGGCCATGGGGTACTCGGAACCAGGCCAGTTGGTTGTTTTGGGGAATGTCACAGTGGCGTGATCTGGCTCTGTGGCCCTGGCTGTGTCCTAAAAATGGGGAATAATTACATGGGATTAAGTCGTGATGCCACCCGTGGTACTCGGCAATTGGATGGCCGACGCTGCTTTTCAGATGCACTGGGGCGGTTGGTGACGCAGCAGAGAGGTTACAGCTCTTCACGAGTAGAGTGAGGCCCCTGGGCAGTTGTAAACTCTATTTGATGATGGTTAGCTTTTTGTTTCGCCCCCTATTGTCTTGTCCATCCTTTTGCCTCGCCCCCTCTCGTCTTGTCCGTCTTTTTGCCTCGCCCCCTCTCGTCTTGTGCGTCCTTTTGCCTCGCCCCCTCTCGTCTTGTGCGTCCTTTTGCCTCGCCCCCTCTCGTCTTGTCCGGCTTTTTGCCTCGCCCCCTCTCGTCTTGTCCGTCCTTTTGCCTCGCCCCTCTCGTCTTGTCCGTCTTTTTGCCTCGCCCCCTCTCGTCTTGTCCGTCCTTTTGCCTCGCCCCTTCTCGTCTTGTCCGTCCTTTTGCCTCGCCCCCTCTCGTCTTGTCCGGCTTTTTGCCTCACCCCCTCTCGTCTTGTCCGGCTTTTTGCCTCGCCCCCTCTCGTCTTGTCCGGCTTTTTGCCTCGCCCCCTCTCGTCTTGTCCGTCTTTTTGCCTCGCCCCCTCTCGTCCGGCTTTTTGCCTCACCCCCTCTCGTCTTGTCCGGCTTTTTGCCTCGCCCCCTCTCGTCTTGTCCGGCTTTTTGCCTCGCCCCCTCTCGTCTTGTCCGGCTTTTTGCCTCGCCCCCTCTCGTCTTGTCCGGCTTTTTGCCTCGCCACCTCTCGTCTTGTCTGGCTTTTTGCCTCGCCCCCTCTCGTTTTGTCCGGTTCTCCATTACTTCCTTTTGGTATGCTTCTTGGGTTCCGGCCTTGCGTCCTTGTGATTTATCCAGTTTTGTTCCTGCTCACTTTGAGGTGCTGCGTTTTATTTTCATTGTCAGATAAACTCTCGGATTTATGAGTTTGTTCCTGTTTAAGAAATTAACTGAATTTATTAGCGGGAAGCGTGCGGGCTGTAACGGCGGAGTATTTACTGCGCTGGTAAATTGGATGGCTCATGGCAGCATTATAGACGGTGTCTCGCTCCAGTATATAACCGCTTACAGCATGTGCTCTCGATTTAATGAAGGGATGTTCGGAGTTTAGATAGAACCCCCTCTCGTGGTTTGTGTGTACGGCAATTGGGTTCCGATGATAACAAAAGTTGGGGGAGATCCAATAAGTTTTGGAGTTTGATCCTTCAGCTTTAATTCGAAATCTGCTTGTTTCTTACTTGGAATCTCTCAGCAGATTTTTGCTACCTCATCTGGCAACAACATAATGTAGGCAAAGAAACCCTGAATCCAGCAATGGATCACATTGATTACTGGCTGCAGATGTTCTGACACTGAAATTACTGAGTTATAAGCAATAGTTGAGCTGGGAGAGTGGCCCCCGCCTATACCAGGCTCTAAATAGATATTGTCCATTGATTGTGAGGTGTCGATGACAGCAGGGGGCATGTGGGACTACCTTGTGCATGAGCTGCTAGTCTTATAATTCTAATAAGACGGTAACAAAGCCTTTAGGTTAGGTAAACCATAACTGACACATAGAGTTAAAAAACAAACGGCAACTGCACTCATCTAAGGGTACCTTTACACGTAGCAACATTGCATGCAATTTCACTTGCAACTTACTGGTTGCAGTGAAATCATGGACACATTGTTCCATTTTGTTGCCGTGTACAAATGTAACAATGTGTCCATGATTTCACTGCAACTAGTAAGTTGCAAGTGAAATTGCATGCAATGTTGCGATGTGTAAACGTACCCTTACAGCATGCAGTCCTCAGCTTACACAGCAAAAATCTGCTGACAGATTCCCTTTAACAAATTTAGACTGATCTATGACCCATCTGTGCCAGGAGGCAGCATACATTTGTGTAATATCTTGTGGCAGTTTTTCATCAAACTCCGTCTCTGCCCCTGTCTTTTTTGCTCTACTTTTTTTATTCACCATGTTCACTATATGGTAACACTGACGTGTCAGTATGATGCCTAGGGTCAGTACTATATGGTAACACTGACGTGTCAGTATGATGTCTGAGGTCAGTACTATATGGTAACACTGATGTGTCGTATGATGTCTGGGGTCAGTACTATATGGTAACACTGAGGTGTCGGTATGATGTCTGAGGTCAGTACTATATGGTAACACTGAGGTGTCAGTATGATGTCTGGGTCAGTACTATATGGTAACACTGATGTGTCGGTATGATGTCTGGGGTCAGTACTATATGGTAACACTGAGGTGTCAGTATGATGTATGGAGTCAGTACTATATGGTAACACTGACGTGTCAGTATGATGCCTAGGGTCAGTACTATATGGTAACACTGAGGTGTCGGTATGATGTCTGGGGTCAGTACTATATGGTAACACTGAGGTGTCGGTATGATGTCTGGGGTCAGTACTATATGGTAACACTGACGTGTCAGTATGATGCCTAGGGTCAGTACTATATGGTAACACTGAGGTGTCAGTATGATGTCTGGGGTCAGTACTATATGGTAACAGTGACGTGTCAGTATGATGTCTGGGGTCAGTACTATATGGTAACACTGAGGTGTAGGTATGGTGTCTGGGGTCAGTACTATATGGTAACACTGAGGTGTCAGTATGATGTCTGGGATCAGTACTATATGGTAACACTGACATGTCGGTATGATATCTGGGGTCAGTACTATATGGTAACACTGAGGTGTCGGTATGATGTCTGGGGTCAGTACTATATGGTAACACTGAGGTGCCGGTATGATGTCTCAGGTCAGTACTATATGGTAACACTGACGTGTCGGTATGATGTCTCAGGTCAGTACTATATGGTAACACTGACGTGTCGGTATGATGTCTGGGATCAGTACTATATGGTAACACTGACGTGTCGGTATGATGTCTGGGGTCAGTACTATATGATAACACTGACATGTCGGTATGATGTCTGGGGTCAGTACTATATGGTAACACTGAGGTGTCGGTATGATGTCTGGGGTCAGTACTATATGGTAACACTGAGGTGTCGGTATGATGTCTGCGGTCGGTACTATATGGTAACACTGATGTGTCGGTATGATGCCTCGGGTCGGTACTATATGGTAACATTGAGGTGTCGGTATGATGCCTTGGGTCGGTACTATATAGTAACACCGATGTGTCGGTATGATGCCTCGGGTCAGTACTATATAGTAACACTGAGGTGTCGGTATGATGCCTAGGGTCAGTACTATATGGTAACACTGATGTGTCAGTATGATGCCTAGGGTCAGTACTATATGGTAACACTGACGTGTCGGTATGATGTCTGGGGTCAGTACTATATGGTAACACTGATGTGTCGGTATGATGTCTGGGGTCAGTACTATATGGTAACACTGATGTGTCGGTATGATGCCTCGGGTCGGTACTATATGGTAACATTGAGGTGTCGGTATGATGCCTCGGGTTGGTACTATATGGTAACACTGATGTGTCAGTATGATGCCTAGGGTCAGTACTATATGGTAACACTGACGTGTCTATGATGTCTGGGGTCAGTACTATATGGTAACACCGATGTGTCGGTATGGTGCCTCGGGTCAGTACTATATGGTAACACTGACGTGTCTGATGTCTGAGGTCGGTACTATATGGTAACACTGACGTGTCGGTATAATGCCTCGGGTCAATACTATATGGTAACACCGATGTGTCGGTATGGTGCCTCGGGTCAGTACTATATGGTAACACTGACGTGTCTGATGTCTGAGGTCGGTACTATATGGTAAACACTGACGTGTCGGTATGATGCCTCGGGTCAGTACTATATGGTAACACTGACGTGTCGGTATGATGTCTGGGGTCAGTACTATATGGTAACACTGACGTGTCGGTATGATGCCTCGGGTCAGTACTATATGGTAACACTGACGTGTCTATGATGTCTCGGGTCAGTACTATATGGTAACACTGACGTGTCGGTATGATGCCTCGGGTCAGTACTATATGGTAACTCTGAGGTGTCGGCACGAGTTCGTAGATACCAAACATGTATACTTGTACTGTTATCTAAGTGGTGAAAAAAAAATCTGAAGTTTTTAAAGAAACAGAATTGCGCTTTTGTCACCATTTTCCATGACCCGTCACGTTCTCATTTTTCTGGCTCTGGGGCTGTGTGACGGCTTATTTTTTGCGTTTTGAGCTGACGTTTCTATTGACACCATTTTTGGGTAGATGTGATGTTTAGATCGCTTGTTATTGCATTTTATTGCAATGTTGCGGCGACCAAAAGAAATCCCATAGTTTTGTCATTTGGACTTTTTTTCCATTGCACAGTTTACAGATCTGATTAATTGATTGTATATTTTGATAGATTGGGTATTTCTGAACACGGCGATACCAAATATGTGCATTTTTTTTTTAAATAGGTTTATTTTCAGTGGGGCAAAAGGTTTTTTTGTTTTTTTTTTTAAATATTTTTAAAAACATTTTTTATTTTCTCTTTATTTTACACTGGCCCCTAGAGTGTCTCAGCACTGTACAGTCCAATCGCTTGTCCTATGTACTGATGAGCTGCAGCCCTTCAGTACGTAGCAGAAATGATCACTGTCTGTGGATGCTGGCTCTTGCCAACTATCAACAGGAAGCGATCCCAGAGAGCTTACAGGGTCATTACAGGATCCCGACTCTGCAGGTGACAGATCGAGATCCCATGATCACTTCACGGGATCTCTGATAACGGCGGGGAACAGTGCTATCCCCGTCGCGGGGCTTTGGATCGGAGAACGACAGCACGATCCAAAGGATTAACAACACCGATTGGATCGCGGAACTGATCACCGCTCTTAGATGCACATCTCAGCTGATGACATCAACTGAGATGTGCAGGGGATGATACAGACTCGCAGCGTGAGCTTACATCAAAGGGCGGGAGGTGACCTATGACGTACATGTATGTCATAGGTCTTGAAAGGGTTAAATCCCCCCATCCCCTAATACTTTTATAAAAATTGAATTAAAGGAATTGTCCACTTTGTGCAAATCGCCCCCCAGGGATGAGCTGATCACAGGATGAGATCACATTAATCGGCAGCAATCCATGGGTGGAGCTAACAGCACGAATTGAGTTTACCTGCAGCGCCACCTAGGGTGAAATTCGGTATTGCAGTTTTAATTATAATCAACGAGCATTTATCCGGTCTTCATATACCATGCCTAATGTGGACACCCTGTCAAAGCTGCCCCACCAACATCGTGGGGCACCCCACCAGTAAGACCTGCCTCACGGTTGGAGACGTGCTGGTGTTTGTCCTGTTCTACGTAATGCAAAGGTTGACTAGAAATCTATATAAAGTGTGTCATTTGCTTGGAAACATTAGTCTGAGGATTAGTTGATTATAATCGGTCTGAGGCAAGCTAGTTCCATGAGCAATGGCGTCAGCAATGGTCTCAGCGGTAATACACTTTATCCGTGCAGCCATATCAGGAGCATTTGCTATACACAAAGATTTGCAAGCCATGCACAGAATCAATGTTAAGTAATAGACATAAGAAATCACTATCAATTCACTGGGGATCCGTAATCAGCATAAATGTGTCCGGTATGAGATTAGCCTCAGACGGTGTTGGCTTGGTGCCACTTCTGCGCCATCTCTGGCTAGACGGCCTAGAAAGAACTTGTTGGATTGGAAGGCCATTAGGCTTATGAACAAGATTGTCCAAGTGATAAGCGATATTTCCAGGGCTTTACCGGATAATCAAGCTCTTTTTGTTATCTTTATTGCTATGTTTTGTAGGAATATTCACTAAATGACTTGATTCTTTCACGTCTGTTGAGCTTAGAAATGACTTCATAGTGTCTCGTGAAGAGACAGAAAAGTTTGGAGTTTGAGAACTTTCTTCAAGTTGCGTTTTGACTTCGTCTAGCTCTCTTAAGGTCGATGGTGGTCAACAATTATTACGTAGACGTACCAATACTACTACTATTAACAATACCAATACATCTTTAGGCACTTGTTCTGGTCGTTGGTGACCAACAATGGAAGATGTACAAACTTTCTGGGAGCAACCATTACCGGAATAGTCATCCAAGGTCTGAAGTCCATAATTTTACAAATGGATAACGTCTTTCTGGATGATAGTCCGTAATTGATTTGCTAAAACTAGAATTCGTTTGTAAATTTCACTTGCGGACAGTGGTTTTCCAAGGCTATCGAGTCTGTAAGCCAACTTTCTGACTCTGTCAAAATGGACACCGACTCCACCTCCTTGACTCCACCTCCTTGACTCCACCTCCTTGACTCCACCTCCTTGACTCCACCTCCTTGCCTCCACCTCCTTGCCTCCACTCCTTGCCTCCACCTCCTTGCCTCCACCTCCTTGCCTCCACCTCCTTGACTCCACCTCCTTGACTCCACCTCCTTGACTCCACCTCCTTGACTCCACCTCCTTGACTCCACCTCCTTGCCTCCACCTTCATGACTCCACCTCCACAGCCCTGGTGTGCAGTCAGTAAACCAAACCTCAGATTCCTCAATTTCCCTGAATCCAACTCCACGAAAATGGCCTCCAACTTCATGACTCTGACTCTTGACTCCACAGCCCTGGGTTTGGTCATCTTGATCTTCTTGAAGCTAATGCCCATGCCAACCTTACAGATACCCATAGCCAACTTGATGATTGAGGGCATGTTAAGCCTATGGCTTTCTCTTCCAACTCCCCCCTTAGCTTGACCATCCTTCATCTTGGAGAGAGGAGGTTTAGCTGGATCCAGGTACCCCGGGTGGTGGCTTATCTAAGAGAAGAAAGAAAGGATCCGGCATTGATCCTTAAACTGCTCAGTTGTCCTATACCTCATCGTGAAATTGACCTCCATTAGTCTGAATTTTGTGTGTTGGAAGGGGGGCCTTTATAAAGCTCTTGGTTAGTGGATGTAGCCTTCTTCCTTTTCAATGTTTGGGTTGTCTATCGTAGTTTGGTTTCATGGGTTGGTCGGGCATTGGTTGAAATGTTATGATATTTGCTTTTTATGTTCTTGATTGTAACTTCTCATCCTCATGTCTACTTTTTTTCTTCTTTCTAGGTAAGTTCAATCGATTGAAGACTTTTATTTCTACATTTGTTGGGTTTTGAAGACTTCCGATGGGTAATGTTGATTAACTAAATTACGAAAATATGTATCTACAAAGGTATTTTCTTCTTGGTCGCCCCCACCGGTGTACCCGAGTTTTCTTTGTAGAAGAAAGTAGACGTGTAAAATCCTGTCTTTTCGAGAACTTATTATTGTATGTCCTGGAATGAATCCATCATCCATAGCCAGATTTGTCTACAAGTAGAGCTTTCTTGGGTTTCTAAAGGAGAAACTATTCCTAGATGGCAGCTGGAGTTCTCGTAAGGATTTATGTCTTGACCCTTCGTGAAGTCTGGTGTGTCTCCATTGGGTGGAATGCATTACGCTGTCAATCCGGCTCCTTCTCGGTCTCACCTGCTTGTCAATAACAGCTCGCCTTTGTCGTTTTGCGGTGTTTTAGTGGCGCTCTGCTGTCAGTCGTTGTCACGCTGATTGCTAATTGACTGACTGCTCGTCTCTACTTGGGTGATGTCATCTCGCTTCTTATCGGCTTTTTCCACTTCCCACCGTAGTTCTAGAGCGTATCGTCAACTTATCTGTCATCTCCATCACTTGATGATTGACGTATATGAGGCCAGATCTCAGATCTATCTACTACACAGGCACGTCAGACCTTATCTTCGCCCACACGTTGTGCTGGCATACCGGCATCATCATTTCCATGACTGTTGTATTTATCGGAACGGGGTTTGCACAAAAGCATGGATATGATCCACAGACTCGGCAGACCTTCTCCATCCATCTGAATGGCTAAGGTTACATAGGAGCCTATAACCTGTGGACACGGTGAAGAGGGATGACGTCTGGAAAAGAATTTGCCTAAACCCTAGACTGTTTAGTTAAATATACCGTATAGCTTTAAGAATATTTTAACCTTTTTTTTACTACTTTTTATTTAACATTTAAGAAATATTCTCAAACTTTGCAATTTTTCTCCAGTTACACGTCCTTATAATACTCTTATCCTTTTTTGTACAGTTCACATCACAGTGACCTCTGTACATGACACAGAGCATGCACAGAACAATTACATATGATAAGAGGATGAAACAAGTACAATAGTGATATCACAGCTCACCTTCTCCTGTACAATGACTGATAACACCTCTATATACAGTAGATAACACATGATCCACCATTCACAATAGATGATATCACAGCTCACCTCCTCCTGTACAATGACTGAACACTATACATGATAACACAGATCCACATTTACATAGTAATCACAGCTCACCCCCGTACATGACTATAACACTCTATATCATAGATAACACGGATCCACCATTCACAATAGGTGATATCACAGCTCACCCTCCTCCTGTACAATGACTGATAACACCTCTATATACAGTAGATAACCACAAAGTGAATCCACCATTTCTACAATGATGCTATTTCGTATCACAGTCCCAAAGATCACGCTCACCCCTCCTCCTGTACAATGACTGATAACACCTCTATATACAGTAGATAACACAGGATCCACCATTCACAATAGGTGATATCACAGCTCACCTCCTCCTCCTGTACAATGACTGATAACACCTCTATATACAGTAGATAACACAGGATCCACCATTCACAATAGGTGATATCACAGCTCACCTCCTTCCTCCTGTACAATGACCTGATAACTACCTCTATATACAGTTAGATAACACATGGTGATCACACCATTCACATGTAGATGATATCACAGAGTCTTTGACACCTCCTCTCTGTATAATGACTGATAACACCTCTATATACAGTAGATAACACAGGATCCACCATTCACAATAGGTGATATCACAGCTCACCTCACTTTTGTGTTGCAAAAAAAATAAGATCCCTTTACTCCGATATAGTTTGAGTGTGTACGTTAACATCTGGGGCTTGTGATCGTTGATGAAGAATAATGTGTAATGACATATTTGGGTGACCAGAGTTCTTTTGATTCCTAATTTTTTTTAAATAAAATGTTTATAAAGGTCTGTGAGGAAAGAAGAGGTGGGGAATCTATGGAGGAAAGAATTGGTTTATTTTTATTAGTGTTAGATTTTCTGCAAGTTGGAGGACATCAATTACAGTCACGTCAAAAATGTAACCAAATGGTGTGATTTCAGATGTGGTAATGTGGTCTCAAACGTTTAAAGGGTTATTTTTAATTTCCAGAAGTGATGTTAGTAGATGGTTCTTTTAATGCAAACAATGTTGCAATTTATTTAAAATGTTCACCCGTTCTTGAGATCTGAACACTTCTCTCTTGTTTACGGCTTGTTACTTTGGAGACCGACCACCGTTGCTTATGCTTAGGGGTGCACTGTTGCCTCCTAATCCCAACCAGCTTCATGGTAGACACCAGCGGTGGTCGGTCTCCAAGGCAATGAGTTGTAAACTAAAAAGTGTTAATATCTCAAGAACGGCTGCAATCTTTAAGATGCAGCAAATTGCAAAAGTTCTCTTTTTTGCAAACCGTATCCATAAATACCCATGTCTAAAGATGGGAATAACTCCTATTTATTGGGGGATGTCGAACTATTCAACTTAATTACTATGAGATGTTTCATAGTTGGGTTTTCCAGGGCTGTGAAGTCAATAAGTCAAACGTCAGACTAAGGATACTGTTACACGCAGAGATATCGCTGGGAGATCTCTACAGATCTCGGGAGCGCTCCCTCTCTATGGACATCTGTTGGACATCGTTGGTGAGTTGTCACTCATGCAGATATCGTGCATGACGCCCCTGCGATGTTGCGAGCAGAGATCGTTCGCACAACCCAGCGATCGTTCCTTGTTCATTGTGCTCAATGGCGGAATTCTTCATCCACATCGTTATCGCGGTGTCGCACACAAACATGCAGCAGGTTTGTTGATCGCAGATCGCTTGATTTAACAACATGATCTCAACTCTGCGGTCAGCGATCCAAAGATTTATCGCACCCATATCTCGGTGTTGCATGCAACAATGTCCTAACGATGTCGTTTCAGCAATGCAAAACCAGTGATGTATCAGCGATATCTCTTGTGATATCTCTGCGTGTAACGGTACTCTTAGACCCTTCAATTTCCCTGAATCTGACTCCGACTCCACCCATATTGGGCACTGACTTCAACTCTCCGACTCCAACTCTACAGCCCTGGTTGATAAGCCAAACCTCTGACTACTCAGTTTCCCTTAATCCGACTACAACTCAACCCAAATGGACACCGACTCCAATTCCACAACCAGGGCTGTCAAGTCGGTAAGCCAAGCATCAGACTCCAACTCCTCAATATCCCTGAATCCGACTCTACCCAAAATGGGCCCTGACTTCGACTCTCTTACTCCAACTCCCCAGCCCTTGTTGATATGCCAAACCTCAGATTTACTCTTCAATTTCCCTGTTTCCCACTACAACTCAACCCAAATGGACACTGACTTAGACTCCACAGCCATGCCTGTAAAGTCGGTAAGCCAATCATCCGACTCGGACTCTCCGATTTCCCTGATTCCGACTTCACCCAAAATGGGCACCGACTCGGACAACTCCACAGCCCTGGTTGGTAAGCCAAACCTCTGACTCCTCAATTTCCCAGAATCCAACTACAACTCAACCCAAATGGACACTGACTTAGACTCCACAGTCCTGGGGGGGAAGACTCTATTTTGGGGACAATAAATTATTATAGAACGTTTCCCTAGGAGAAATGGTCGCACATGCGCACTGTTGTTTCGGTCTAGGTGGTTTGACTAATGTGGTGGCCCAAAAAATTGAACTTTCTCCTATAACCTTGGGCACCCCCTAATTTTTTTTACTTTAGTTAGTAGTTGTAAATGGGCAAAATTTCGGCATCCTACGTGGAGTTGAATTCATTGCTCAACAACTTGTGAGCGCAACATCAGCTCCAAATAATGGAGGACACAAGAACTGTATTCTTGTGATCCTTAGTGGTCAGGCACCTATTACCTCCCGTGAGATATGAGATGACCCCTTTTAGTGCCATGTATATCGTTGCAGATTACATACGGAGGTTTTGTTCTACTCCCTTTGTGTTCAGTGGTTGGACTGTTGGGCGCCATTTGCAATAAACGTCTTCTTGATGACTCTCTGGACAAATATAGTATCTGATATTTTCTGGGAGCATTTATGCCCATTGAATGGGTTGTCCGGTATAAAATGATGATTTTGCAGTCACTCCATGCGACCACAGACTTATCTGTCCGGATTTCTTTTTTTTTTAAAGCTGGGAACGGAGCACAGTTATGTGGTATGCATGTGTCCGGCAACAATAAGACTAGTAGATGTACGTCATCTCTATACAAGTGTATGGAGTGGGCTTGTCAGACTAGTAGGCCTCTGTCCGTCTAGTGGGCGAGGCCTTGCTCCATTTACTTGTATTGAGTGAGGCTGCACCCACTATCGGGTTCCATCCGGAAAGTATGCCACATGATTGTGATCTATTCCCGGCTTAGAATCTGGCGAATCCTTACATAGCACAGTGCGGGAGCTGCGAGGATTGACAAGTCTGCAGTCACATAGTGACTGCAGAATTATCATTTTAGACGGATAACCCCTTTAATGTTGGGAACAGGGCTGTTGAAGTCGGAAAGCCAAATCTCTACTCAGGACTCCTCAATATCTCTGAATCCAACTCCATCAAAATGGACACCGACTCCCCAACCAGGGCTGTGAAGTCAGTAATCAAAACAATCAACTCCTCAATTTCCCTGAATCAGACTTCACCGAAAATGGACACTGACCCTGACTGCACGACTCCGACTCCACAGCCTGGATGGGACTAACATAAGCTTCAATCCGGTTTTCTTTAACATCCAGCACATGATGGTCGGCTCTGTCTGAATCCATTAACCTGGTTTGTTGGAGAAAATCTCGGACTCCTCCACCAGCACCTAGGAGAGGCACAACCGGATCTGCCGTGGTTCCACAATATATTATTTATTCCTCCTTTTTAAGCCATTAGGTGGGATAGTGCGAGTCATTTATGGCTCCAATAATTGATGTTTCGCCTTGTAAATCTTCTGCTCTCGCTTCATCCAGGGTGGGGTCCGGCGTTCATTATACTGATACAGATAACATTGATCCGGCGATGGCTGCGACTCCACGGCCACGGCGGTCTAATCTCAGCCCTGCAATCTCCACCGCACGCGGCTGACCTGCAGCGTTCCATTTTCTTGTGTTCTTTGCTCCTGTTTTTTATTTATCCGATTGTCCCCTCGGGGTCGGACTGGAAATAGATTAAGAGAAGCGTGTTCTGTAAATGCTGCCTGCGACCGCCTGCCTCCCATTTGTTTTCCTCTCCTGTAAGCAGGCTTGTGCTTCCAGATCCGGATCTCTGAACCCCAGACATGGTGCCTTCACATTGATCCTGGCTCTACGAAGAACCGCTGCTTGTGTTAACCCCATGGTGTCCACACCAGTGAGGAAGCCTACGTGTCCTGGTGGCCATGTGCAAGGCTCGGATGCTCCCATCCATCGAGGGGTTAAGCTAATGACCCTCTCCCAATATTACCGCTAGCCTTGCACTTTTATTTTTTTTTTTTTCCTTTCTCGGAAGTGTAAAGCCCTTTTGCTTTTGTGAGTGTTCATTCATGTTGATGGATTCTCTAATTGCTCCCAATTATTACAGTCTAGTGCTGTGGTTCCCAGACAGAGCCGTCCATTGATTTTGCTTCGTAGGAGTAAAGACAATGGGGTTTGTGTGCCAGACCCCTGGGGTCATTATCAGTCGCCCCAGAATCTATGACGAATCGGCACTCTATCCTCGGCGGTGCAACCCCTGCTTGCTTGCACCCCTTCCTCAGGCCAACACTGTCCCCCGATGACGCAGGCGAGCCTTGCCAGCCCACCCTCCGGCATATGTTCTCCCACACACAGCGTGATCCCTCATTATTTCTTGACATTACGCGCTCATGTCTGGTGTTACATTTGCGGCCTGTTTTGTTCTCTATCTCTCGCGGTCTTTGTTCCCTTGGTCACGTCTTGGGTTTTCGGATGAAGGTGTTGCCGCGTCTTCTCCTAGCACACCCGCTATCTCTTTTCGTGAACATGGCTGCCTTCCGTATTGCTGCAGATTTCTCTCCTTTGTTTCTCCTTCTCTTCATTTGTCTTCGGTCGGGTTTTCCCGTTCTGCCTCCTGTTTGCTTCTCTTGCTTAAAACCCTTTATATCTTAGTGCTTTCTGCTGCTCTCCTGTGCTTGCCTGCTTGCTTGCCTTATTATGCGTTTTACGATACTCCATTCTGCTTCATTCTTTTCCCGACTTCTCCTTGCTTTTGGTTTTTCTGTTCCATTCTACATTTAGTAGACTAAGTGCCCACTGTGTCTATGCACTTAGATCCTTTCTTACAATATACGCCTTGCCAAAAATACGTACATTTGTACCCGCTGGAAACGCCGCTGTTCTCCTGAATCCGGTGATGTTTTTCTTTTGTTTCTGCTCCTTTCCATTCCTGAGATATGGCCCTTTCTTCCCTATGTATATAAGGCAGTCTCTGTTCGCTAAGCGGGTGCGGTCCAGAAGAAGGCGCCCGCAGAAGATCTGAGGGCCACACCCACTTGACTAACGAGTCTAGATTTATAGACAGAAAAAAAGGGTCAATCTTGGGAACGGAGAAACGCAGGGATTCAGTAAAACAGTAGCATACAGAATAAAGAAAAATTATCACTTGCCAAAAATGATGTATTTTTTGTTTTTACTTGGTGTAAATACGCTGTTCTCATGCCGACCGGTTGTTCATGCGCCTCTCCCTTCCTGAGATATGGCCCTTTTATATCCTATATATAAATTCAGTCTTTGTTAGTTAAGTGAGGTTGATCCTGGAGAAGACGCTCACAGAAGAGCTGAGGGCCACACCCACTTGACTACTAGACTGTGAACACTTGGCAAAAATATGTACATTTTTTTTACCTGGTGTAAACATCGCTGTTCTCCTAAATCGGGCATTGTTTTTTTTTTTTTTTGTTCCTGCTCCTCTCCATTCCTGATATATGGCTTTTTGTTAGCAGATGGGGTGAGGTCCAGAAGACACCCACAGAGGACCACACCCACTTGACTACTAGACTGTGAACGCTTGGCAAAAAGACATATTTTTTTTTACCCGGTGTAAACGTCGCTGTTCTCCTAAATCGGGCAACGTTTTTCTTTTCATTCCTGCTCCTCTCCGTTCCTGAGATACGGCTCTTTGTTAGTCTTTGTTAGCTGATGGGTGAGGTCCTGAAGAAGATGCCCATAGAGGACCACACCCACTTGACTGCCAAGACTAAACTTATATACTGGGAAAAAGGGGCCGTATCTCCGGAATGGAGAGGAGCACGAAGAAAATAAAAATATCGCCGGATTCAGGAGAACGGCGGCATTTATTCCAGGTAAAAAAAATACAGGAAAATTGTCACTTGCCATAAACATAAATACATATTTTTTGTTTTCACCTGGTGTAAATTCGCTGTTCTCCTGAATCCGGAGACAATTTTCTTTTGTTCCTGCACCTTCCTGTTTCTGAGATATGGCCCTTCCTTCCTTATATATAAATCCAGTCTTTGTTCGCTAAGTGGGCGTGGTTATGAAGAAGATGCCCATAGAGTTGAGGGCAACGCCCACTTGACTATCAAGGCTAGATTTATATACAATGAAGAAGGGGCCATATCTCAAGAATGGAGAGGCGCAGGAGCAAAAGAAAAACCTTGCCGGATTCATGAGAACAGCGGCATTTACACCAGATTAAAAAACATAAAGACTAACACTCACCTGCCTTAAATATGTAGTTTTTTTTTACCTGTTCTCCTGAATCCAGTGACAGGTGTCTTGTGTTCCTGCACCTCTCTGTTCTAAAGATATGGCCCATTCCTCCCTATGTATATATACAGCTTTTGTTAGCTAAGTGGGCATCATCCTGAAGAAGACACACACACAAGAGCTGGGGACCACGCCCACTTGACTAACAAAACTGGATTTACATAAAAGGGCCCATATCTCAGGAACGGAGAGTGGCAGGAACAAAAGAAAAGCATTGTCAGATTCAGGAGAGTAGCAGCATTTATACCAGATTAAAAAAGTAAAACTTGTCACTTGCCATAAATATGTATTTTTTTTAATAACCTAGTGTAAATGCCGGTGTGTTCCTGAATCCGGTGATATTTCTCTTTTGTTCCTGCTCCTCTCCCTTCCTGTGATACGGCCCTTTTTTCCCTATATATATATAAAGACAGTCTTTGCTAGTTAAGTGGGTGAGGTCCTGAAGAAGACTCCCATAGAAGAGTTGAGGACCTCACCCACTTGACTACCAAGACTAGATTTATATAAAGGGGAAAAGGGGCCATATCTCAGGAATAGAGAGGCGTAGGAACAAAAAAAAAACATTGCCAAATTCAGGACAACAGCAGCAGTTACACCAGGTAAAAAAATTAAAAAAAATTGTCACTTGCCATAAATGTTTTTCTTTTTCCCCTTGCCTGGTCTAAATGCCGATGTTCTCCTGAGTGGTGACATTATTCTTTCGTTCTTGCGCCTCTCCGTTCTTGAGAAATGGCCCTTTCTCCATTCGCCTTCCACGACAGCATTGGAGGATGTCGTCCACGCCCTATTGGGGGACAGGAACACAGAGAGGTTAAAAGCCCCTCCCCTTCCTCCGTACTCCAGTGTCTTCCTGTCCCCCTTGGGGCATGGAGAGGTTCCAGTGCTGTCAGGCCGGCAGGGGCAGCATTTGGGTGAACTTACGGCCGGGCCAGAGATGGGCGTCGGGGGCGTCCTCCTCCTCCTTCTCGGGGCTCCCATATGGGACCTGGCGGCCTTCCTGCGTCCTCCGGGGCAAAGCAGGCCGTTTTCAGAGCGCCGGAGGCCTGTCTCAGCTCTCCGGCGTCTCCCTCCTCCAGCTGCGGTCCTGGGAGCGCGCGCCGAGAGTGCCGCGACGTCACTTCCGGTTTCGGGTGACGTCACTTCCGGTTTTCGGCCGGCGGCTCCTGTGCGCGCGGTGACTGCTTGGGCGCGGCTCCAGGGACCCAGCAGGCCTATCGCACGCATTTTGCCTGCGGCCAGTGACCGGGAGGAGGGAGGGAACAGCTGTTCCACGTTGGGGGCACGGTGCTTAGAGATAAGTACCCGCCGGAAGACTACACCCAGGTAAGGAGATCCCTGAAGATGGAGGGTGGTAGATCTTCCTCCTCTGCCTCTGCAGAGCCCAGCGTTCCCCCAGCTCCTGTAAGTGTATTGGGGGTGGTCACTGGGGTCAGGGGCTTAGATCCCTTCACTCACTCTGGGTCCCCTTCTCCCCCTTTTTCTATAGGGAGACAAGGGCCCCCCTGTTAAAAGCAGCAAAACCCCATCCAGAAAATGTGGCATCTGCGGCATGAAACTTCCTTCTTCCTACAAAAAGAAGTTGTGTCAGCCATGTACGGACGGTGTGGTCAGGGAAGAATCCCCGTCCCTGCTTGAGGAACTCCGGTCCATGGTTAGACACGAAGTTCAAGCGGTTAGACAGGAGGTACAGGCTTCTATCTCAGCCTTGCCAGGTTTTGCTGCAGCATCCAGGCCTTCCCCTCCAAAAAAGAGGAAGCTCCAGGACTGTGAGTCGATGGCTTTCATGGCAGCTGTCCAGAGCTCTGCGTCTGAGGACGGCGAGGATGTTGCCTCTGTTGCCTCTGCACAGGCACGAGATTCTGGACACTACTATTTTTCCTCTGAGTCCATGGGAGAATTGCTGGACGCTGTCCGTAGCACCATGGGAGTTGAGGAGGTCGAACCCCCTTGTTCAGTGCAGGACGCCATGTTCGGTGGCTTGAGGGCTAAGCGGCAGGTGGGCTTCCCTGTCCATGAGGTCATCCGGGAGCTCATCCAGCGGGAGTGGGAGTTGCCAGAAAATAGGCTGATCACCCCTTCCGAGTTAAAACAGCGGTTCCCCTTGGAGGGTGCTGACTTTCTCGGGGACGTTCCGAAGGTGGACATCCAGGTGGCCAGGGTGGCGAAAAAGACCGCCTTACCGTTTGAAGATTCCTCCCAGTTGAAGGACCCCCTCGATCGTAAGATGGAGAGTGTTCTCAAAAAATCCTGGGAGGCGGCCGCTATGTCTTTGAAGGTGAACATTTCATCGACATGTGTGGCCAGATCACTCTTTAGGTGGATCTCCCAGCTGGAAGATCACATCCTGCAGGGTACTTCCAGGGAGGAGCTGTTGGATTCCGTTCCACTTCTAAGACGTGCTACAGGCTTCCTGGCTGATGCCTCGGCGGAGTCAGTCCGCATTGGCGCCAGGTGCGCAGTGTTGTCCAACACAGCTCGCAGAGCTGTGTGGCTTAAGATGTGGAATGGGGATGTCACGTCTAAACTTAAGCTGTGTGGCATCCCTTTTCAGGGGTCTTATGTCTTTGGTCCGGCATTGGATGACATCTTGGAAAAGGTGTCAGACCGGAAAAAGTGTCTCCCGGAACAGAAGCCCTTTCGGAAGCAGTCCTTTCGGGCCGAGCGTAGCCAGCCCTCCCAGTATAGGGGGAAGGGTAAGTCCGGTCGCTGGGCTTACCAGAAAGGTGACAAAAACCGTAATATCTTGCTCCCCCAGCACCGCAGTCAGGGGGCGGGGGGCCAGCCGGGCTCTAAGCAGTGACGCCGGGCCCATTGCGGGGCGGCTCTTGAGGTTTCTTCCCCAATGGGAAGCAATCTCCTCATGCCCGTGGATCCTCTCGACCATTCGGGAGGGTCTGCGGTTGGAATTCGAAAGTCAGCCCCCTCAATGTCTGCGGATCACTCCCCTTCCTCTAGGGGACTCTCGCACACTGTTTTTGTCGGGTCTGCAAGACCTGTTAGGTTCCGGCGTGGTGTCTCCGGTCCCTCCGGGAGAAGTGGGCCAGGGGCACTACTCCAGGTTGTTTGTGGTACGAAAACCCTCCGGGGCGCCCCGTATCATCTTCAATCTGAAACTTCTCAATCGTCATGTTCTTTACAGGCGATTCAAGATGGAATCTGTCCGCTCGGCGATTCCCCTGATCGGTCAGGATTACATGATGGCCACCATCGACCTCCAGGATGCGTACTATCACGTCCCCATTCACCCGTCTCACAAACGCTTTCTGCGCTTTGCGATCTCCGGGGCAGGTGGGACGGGCCATTATCAGTTCAATGTGCTGCCGTTCGGGATCTCGTCAGCCCCCAGGGTTTTCACCAAACTCATGGGGGAGGTGATAGCATTCATCCAGTCCCAGGGCTTATGCGTGATTCCCTATCTAGACGACATGCTGGTAGTGGCGCCTTCGGCAGAGGTCCTGCGCACCCATGTGTCCAGAACTTTAGAGATTCTTCAGGGTCTAGGGTGGGTGCCCAATCTTCGGAAGTCGGAACTGGTTCCGGCGACCCACCACCAATTTTTGGGAGTCTTGCTGGACTCCTCCAAACAGACCTCGTTCCTTCCTGTCGCACACCGGCTTCTGCTCCGCGACAAACTGACCCGCTTCCGGGCTCGGGAGTCTCCCACCTTGCGGGAGGCGATGTCCCTGTTGGGGTCCATGACGGCCTGCATTCCATCAGTGGCTTGGGCTCAGGCTCATTCCCGTCTGCTTCAGGAACACATTCTGTGCTCCTGGGACAGGCGCCAGGATTCCCTGAACTCTCGGGTCCAGACCCCGGGGCGGGTGGTGGCCTCCCTTTCCTGGTGGATGAATCCCGGGAACCTCCGGACGGGGGTGGCCTGGCTGCAGGCTCCAGTGACCACCGTAACTACGGATGCCAGCGGGTCCGGTTGGGGAGCGATGGTGGATCGCGTGCCGTTCCAGGGGGTTTGGAGTCTCTCAATCAGTCGTCAATCTTCGAACTTCCGGGAACTTCTAGCGGTGGAGGAGACTCTTCATGCTGCAGTTCACATCCTACAAGGGCGTCACGTCAAGGTTCTGTCGGACAATGTGACTACGGTTGCCTTTTTGCGCCACCAAGGTGGTACTCGGGGTATCCACTTGCAGGTGCTCGCAAGACGAATATTTTCCTGGGCAGAACGCCATCTTCTCTCCTTGTCAGCTGTTCATCTGAGGGGAGCAGACAATGTACAGGCAGATTTTTTGAGCCGCACGGAGGTCCACCCTGGAGAATGGAGCCTCCATCCGGCCGTGTTTCGCTCTCTTACGGACAGGTGGGGAGTCCCATCAATCGACCTGTTTGCATCGGGAGCAAATGCCAAAGTGCCAACATATTTTTCCCTGAGTCGGTCGGACCATCCTCTGGGGCTGGACGCCTTCGCCCATCGCTGGGACTTCCGGTTGGTGTATGCATTTCCTCCGATCCCGCTGCTCCCCAAGACGTTGCAGAAGATTCGGGTGGAGGGGGTGACGGCTATCCTGGTGGCTCCCCTGTGGCCCAAACGGGCATGGTACGGCGCTATCCAAGACCTGTGCCTGGAGGGTCCGATTCGGTTGCCCCACAACCTCGACCTGCTATCCCAGGGTCCTCTGTTTCACCCGGACCCTCAGTGGCTCAATCTGGCGGCCTGGCTGTTGAGGTCGAGATCCTGACGGCCAAGGGCCTCTCCCAAGCAGTAATCCGCACGCTTCAGCAGAGCAGGAAGCCCGTGACGAACGCCATTTACGGGAAGGTTTGGAAACGCTTTCTGTCCTGGTGTGCTCCTTCCGTTCCGGATATCCATCATCCTAATGTGGCTCTCATTTTGGATTTTTTGCAGCAAGGCTTGGATTTGGGCCTTCAGCCGAGCACCCTTAAGGTCCAGGTTTCAGCTCTCAGTGCCGTATTTGATCAGGATCTTGCTGCCCATCGATGGATCAAACGATTTTTTACCTCTGCTTGTAGACTGCGTCCCAGGCTTCGGCCTTTCGTCCCTTCGTGGGATTTGAACATTGTTCTTCAAGGGCTTTCTCAGGATCCCTTTGAGCCTTTGTCTACTGCTTCCCTTCCATCTCTCTCGCACAAGACGGCATTTTTGGTGGCCATTACTTCGGCCAGGCGAGTTGGGGAGCTGCAGGCGCTCTCGGTCCGGGCGCCTTACCTCGTGGTTTCCGATGATCGCATTACGCTTCGGTTGGATCCGTCCTTTCTTCCTAAGGTTGTGTCGGATTTCCATCGGTCCCAGGAAGTGGTGCTCCCGTCCTTTTGTCATTCTCCTGCTAACGCGGCTGAAGCCGTGTTTCACACCTTGGATGTGCGTCGGTCTGTCCTCCACTATCTCCAAGTGACCGCTTCCTGGAGGTTGGATCAGAACCTGTTTGTTCAGCATTTTGGGAAAAACAAAGGGAAGAAGGCTTCCAAGGCTACCATCGCTTCCTGGATCAAGAAGGCGATCTGTTCGGCCTACGTCGCTCAAGACCTTGCTCCTCCGGTGGGGTTGAAGGCTCATTCCACTCGGGCTGCTGCTACATCCTGGGCGGAGCGGGCTGGAGCTTCATCTGAGCAGATATGCAGAGCGGCTACATGGTCGTCCCTCCACACCTTTTCTCGCCACTATAGGTTAGATCTGTCCTCTAGTCGGGATCTGTCCTTTGGTAGGAAAGTCCTACAGGCAATTGTCCCACCCTGAGGAGTATCGGTGGTATTCCTCCAATGCTGTCGTGGAAGGCGAATGGAGAAAACTGAATTAGTCCTTACCGGTAATTCCTTTTCTTGGAGCCTTCCACGACAGCATCAGTTCCCCCCCCTTATTGTCGGTATTTGGATTCAGGTGTATCAGGTAATCCATGTCTTCAGGTGATCTTGGTAATACACTGGAGTACGGAGGAAGGGGAGGGGCTTTTAACCTCTCTGTGTTCCTGTCCCCCAATAGGGCGTGGACGACATCCTCCAATGCTGTCGTGGAAGGCTCCAAGAAAAGGAATTACCGGTAAGGACTAATTCAGTTTTCTTCTCTATACATTGCTAGTCTGTTAGCTAAGTTGGTGTGGTCCTAAAGAGAACCCCCACAGACGAGTTGAGAGCCACGCCCACTTGACTAACAACACTAGATTTTATATACAGGGAAGAGGAGGCCGTATCTCAGGAACGGAGAGACGCAGGAAGAAAAGAGAAACATCGCCGGATTTAGGAGAACAGGGACATTTATACCAGGTAAACAAATGTCAGATTACAATTCTCTACATTGTTCTAGGACTTTATTCAGAAAAATAGATGTTTGGCCAACCCTGGCCCCGGTATACATTGTTATATTTAGGGCTGCAACAAAATAAACAAAACCGGACTGCATATACAGGATGTCTATATGTGAACATACTGTGCATGCCATGGTAGAAGTCTTTTTTATGGTGGCCCTTAATAAATATAGCTGTGTATGGGTATAATATTTTTAATTATTTGCAATGAGTCCCTCTGATTGAAGGATTCCCCCTAAGACTTTGGCCGCCGTCAGATGTTTGCCGCATGGTTTATTCACTCAACAGTAGCCAAAAATGCTTTGTGCCGTAATCCGAATCCCCGCTCCCTGGATGGTTTCTGTATTAAGCTCATCCTTGCAAATGGAAAATAAGGAAAAATGTCGTCCCCCCCCCCCAATAAGATTATAGCATTGCAGTGTTTCGCTTGCTGCCTCTAGTGTAAACAAAGCCTTGAAGCCTCAATGGTGATACCAATGTTTGTATATAGACGTCTACGTCATCGCTTTCCTTTAAGGGGTTGTCTGGGACTGAAACCTTACAATAGGTCATTAATATAAATTCAAAGGGGCTCTGACAGCTGGTGCCCCCATTGCTTAGCTGATGGAAGGGCCCACAACCGGCAGTAGTTAATTGTATGGAGCTGGATCACCGTAGCTGTGCCGATCTCCGGTATGACAACTCCGTTCCTTTTATATTTCTGACTTCCGACGGCTGTGGCGCCCTTTCGCTCCGTATTGGTGACGGTGACTAAAGTTGAACCTCCATTGATCTCCTCCATAAGTGATGAGCGAAGAATACCATACTTGAAATGAGCAGGTAGAACACTTGGACGGGCTCGACTCCAGTATGATGGAAGTCAATGGGAAACTTGAGCATTTTTCTGAAAGATCTGAAAAATGCTTCAATTTCCCATTGACTTCCATTATGCTCGAGTCGAGCCCGTCCAAGCGTCCTACTGCTCATATAAAGTACCAAGCACTCAAGCATGAAGGTGCTCACTCATTAATCTCCAATTCTTAGGATTACTCAGTTCTGAAAACTCCTTTAAGGTTAATCAACACTTTTTGGCTTTGGTGCAGTTTTATTTGGCACTGGATCCAAAAGGATAAAATTAATAATAGAAGACTGAACCTTCTTCTCGCTTCCTTGTGTTCGGCTCAATCAACATTATCCAAACTGCATGTGCAAATGTGGCCCTAGGGAGCATATACAGGAGGAAAGGTGTAAAATCACATAGTTCATGCCATGGTATTTTTTTTACCGATGCATAAAACCACCTACAAATAGCATGTGTCACAATGCGTGTATTGGTGTAGCTCCCCGCCCCGCCGTCCCCACCCCGTACAAGCGTTAGGACTTGTTTACGTCTCCTACTTTATTTTGTATATATGACCATTATTTTTCTCCTTTATTACTGGTAATTAGTATTGAATTCTATAAAGTGGGATGGTGTCCACTTTTTGGGAATCCGAAACGTCCAGTTTTTCAACATATTGGGGTAAATATAAGCTACAGGTCTAAAGCATTGTCTACTTTGCAAATGGCAGAGGCGGTTCTAAAACAATGAAATGAATCATGTTCACCCGAACCGAGACAGGAAGGGATGACATCCCATTTCTTGATCACCTGACCACCGGAGGCCTGTGGATGACTTCCCATCCTAGTCACTTGACCGCTGCAGTCAATCACAGGCCTCAGTGGCTAGGTGACCAAAAAGTGAGACTTTATCACTCATTGTCCTGGTAAAGACCATCAGAGCGGCCGGTGCTTGATCCACAGGGGTCGGAGCTGTTGAGTAGGCCCCATTTTATTGCATACTAAGGTTTCATACCGGTCCCTGACGGTCAAAGATTTCCCTCCTAATCATCTACCGTTAGATCGCCATTGGCTACCGGGTGAGACATCAACACTGTTAAGGACGTCCATGCGTACCACCAGAGGTGGACATCAACTACCCGTTAAGGATCGTCCATTGGCTGCCAGGTGGGGACATCATACTACGTAAGATCGTCCATTGTGTACCACGGAGGTGGAGACATCTGTAGGTTTGGTAAAGTTGAGCAGTACAATGTGCGCTGTCCCGGTTTGATGTTCTACTCTTCCTGGATAGCGGGTCTTCACCTCTGCTCACTTAGCGCCTACTGGACCTCATTATGATATTGCAGGACCTAATAAGTACCAGAGGTTTCGAGGAGCTGGCTGGGATTAAGACCTAAAACTGGACCCTAGTCTTTATGTTCATGTCCGGTGTCTACCTCGAAGGTTTGTTGACTTACGATTGCATCCTCTACATAATTGTTAGGTTTTTTTGGTCCCACAGTGCATTTTTATTCACCTTCTCCTCCTCCTCCACCCCCTGATTCTCCTGCTTTTCCTCCCCACCCTCCCCTTGTAATAATACTTGCACCCAATTTGCTTTATGAAACCCGACTTCATTCATTTCCCCCTTCGGCATCAGCTCTCGTGTTCTTCCCTCCCACCCTCTCTGTAATCAAGACATTTCCTCTCCTGCCATTAGAAATCACTTTTCCTGATTACTGTGATTCTCAATGTAGAAATGTTTCTGGAGGATGATCAATAATTCAGCTCAGCCTGATCTCCCAGTTACTTTGCTTTTTATCTCTTTTATGTTTACTTGCTTGTTTTTCATGGCTGCATCTGGATACATTCGTCAGGCCTGTGACACTTTTAGGTCGTCTATCACGCTCTCGAATGTATTACCTAGATCTCCTGTGTTCTCTATTCCCAGCCTTGATGTATACATCAGTATGTAGTTTGCTTAGTGACATTGGATTGAAATCAATGATAACATTTTTTTTACCCCCTAAAGTTTTTACTAGGATGACCAATGATCAGCTTTTTGTCTCCCCCCTTCATGGCGGTCTACCGCCTTTGTTCATTTCCGGCATTCGTATCGCCCCACTCATCAGTCATTTCTGACTCTGCTGTATGCGCCCGCCATCTTCTTCTATTGCTCTATTCTTGGTTCTCTTCAGCATGCTGCCAAAACTTCTTAAATCCCCCATTCACATTAGACTGTAGTTGGCCAATTGATTAGACTGTATCTACCAGCCGATCCAATGTGTATGGAGGCCTACCAACCAGGGTTGTGGAGTGACGGAGTTGGCGTCAGTAGACAATGACCTACTCCGACTCCTAAAATATAGAATAAATTGGGTACAGTCGTTCAATGCAGAATGTGCTGAATATTATGATTTATTTTTATGTTCTATCTAAATAATCTTGATTATTGTATCATAATTACGATTAAAACCTGATGTTACTATTGTACTACAATAAATGAGCTGTGTATGAAGGAGTCGGGGTTAAGCCCCCGTCACACATAGCGAGATCGCTGTTGCGTCACAGGTTTTGTGATGTACCAGCGACCTGACACGTAGCAGCGACCGGGCCCCCGCTGTGACATTGCTGATCGTGTCGGAATGGCCTGGACCATTTCTTGATCGTCGGGTTCCCGCTGGCCAGCATGCATTGGTGTGTTTGACGCCTTAACAATGACCTCGTTGGCGACTCAGAACTCAGCACGTAGGTCTGAGTCGTCAGACTAGCTGCTGTGTGACAGGGTCCCAACGACCGCCGAGGTTGTTATACAGGTCGCCGTATCGTTGCTGCGTCATTGAGTAGATCTGACTGTTTGACATCTCACTAGCAACGTTCCAGCGATCCTTACCAGGTCGTATCGTTGTCGGGATCGCTGGAATGTCGCCAAGTGTGACGGGACCCTTAGAGTTTGAGTCGGTGGTTTGACTTAATGACTCTACAGTCGTGCTACCAACACTTCTCTATTCAAGATATATTCCGTGTACCACTCTACAGTCCATGCTAACTGGGTACAGCCCTCCACATGGTTGTAAAAAAAATTGCAATCAAATCTAAAAATATAAGGCACCGAAGACTTTTATTGGCTCGAGTACACATGAAAAACATGCATAATAATGTGACGTTTCGTCCACCTAGGACCTTTGTCAAGACCTACAAAAAAACCATACCAACTCTTCTTTGACAGATGAGGTCAAAGACGTTAGGCCGGTTCTTTTCTTTTTTTTCCTCCGTTTTCGGATGGGACTCTCGTAGAGAAACTGGAGCGTTTGGTCAACCTGAGCATTCTCATGTATGGGTCGGAAAAAATAGCGGTTGGCCAAATCTAATGTATAGGGAGGCCCGTAATCTACTATTCTTCTTGCTTTGCGGACCGATCTTCCCTCTTTTCTAAACTAGTTGTACCATTAATTTCAGGACTGTACGTAGGTCTTGCGTCTACCTCCCACATTTCTGTTCGGATGGTCTACTTCCTATTAACAGTTTTGCCCCCCCCATTGTTGGTTTTTCATCTTTAGTCATTTTTTTCTTCAAGTTTTATAAAATAAGTGGTGTGAAAAGTTTTAGAACTGTCCCGAGGTCATGATGTGCCGAAGGAATCGTTGTTCGATATCCTTGTACCGTCAACGATGCCGAGAACATTTTATTAGTTTGCGTTTGCCAGTAGAAATTGTAGAGTCCTCATGGACAATGTTTAAACCCAAAGAAAAACTTGCAGCGTTTCTACTTCTTTTCGCCCCTACTGTTGCCTATAGTTGCGCTTTTTAACGTCTCGTTTCATAGAAAGTATTCTCTTCATTGAACGATTGACCCAGTCGGTCATTGGCTCGTTTTTTGCCTTTCCGTACTTAAAAAATCAATTATGCTGCCTTAACTACAGGAAATCAATCTCCGTCATTTTTATGACTATTGGTGACAGGTTGTCATAGTCCTATCTTCTTTACTGGCGTCTCTAGATACTGACATTTTCGGCTAGCGGTTTGGCCGATTGAATGGAAACGTAAAATTAAATTGTTCCAATAGAAATATATTTCAGCCTCTTTCGGGGATCTTAAAGCTGCTCTCTTTTGGGCTTGATGGTTTTCAATGGAGATTTATTTTGCATATTGTAATATTTTTCCTATCCTACCCTAAGATCTAAGATACTTGCCAATCACTTGTGGTTGAGGAGCTGGAGTTTTTGAGATGGCTTTTCCTTGAAATGGATTGTAGTTGGAGGGTATTTGTCTAGTATCAGTTAATTGGGTTGTCCTCATTGAGAAAATCGTGGTCCTCCACGTGTGGGTTATTAAACCCCACACTTCACTTGTCCTCACCAGCTCCAACGCTAAGTCTACACCGCTGTCCTCCATGTTGGCTCATGGTTGAGGCGCTGACCTCACGTTGACAGCGCAGCAGCCAATCGTTGAGCTCAGCTGTACTACTTCTGTCTACACCGGCATCATGGTTTGGCTTCCATGCCGACTACATGTCTTCTTTGCGACAGCCTATACCAGACATTGGGAGTTGCATCGGAGATTTTCCGAAAAAGGAATAACCCCTTTATCATCTACTTTGGGTCTGTAGTCTGAAATACCAACAATGAGTCAACTTCATGTTCTTAACGTTTTTGAGAGTTTGTAAAATTTACATTAAAATGTATTATAATTGGTGGTAAAAACTAGACGAGACCCTTAAAATTCAGACCAGAGCTGAGCAAATCGATTTGCAGGACCATGGTGGTAATCCGTGGTTATTTTACATGGGGGCCATGTGAACCGCCAGCATCCACGGACTCTGTTTTTGATTAGCTGCCCTGTTGCGTCATCATTGTTGGGGTGTAACGCACATATAACACATTGCGCCAAGTCGGCTAATTAAAAAAGGAGCCGTAGATGCGGGCATGCAGGTGTAGGTTCACAGGGCTCCTGTCCATCGACCACCAAGAATGCATCTGGACCCTTGACTAGACCAATGAACACAACCCAAAAATTTAGACCAAAGAAGGGGTAAAAAAAGATTGTACTTTCCGCTCTTGGATCTTTTTCACTTCCAGACACAACGTGCTGGTGTTCTGGGTTCCTCCACTAGATTTCATTGAAGGAGTAACTCCACTTCTCCAATACATCAGTCATGGCGGATCTATAGGATCCCAACACCTGGGGGTCCTCCATTTGAGGACTCGTGCTGGACTACAGCCAACCTCTCTTCTTTCGGTCTTTCGTTACCTTTTCTTGCCCAAGTGGGCCAGTTATTGTGTTGACCAGAACATAAATTCAAACCCATCATCCTTTCAAATTCTCGCTGAAATCTCTTAAATCTTGTGGGCCTATGATCATATATCATGAACTTTGGGGTTTCATTCCCTGTAGGCTCTCCTTACGTTAGTACTTGTATCGATGCGGTAATGCCCCGATACGTTTTCCAGCAGTTGTGTGATTTTAGCCGCATGCTGGTGCTCAATGCTCTCACGGATGAGGCACACGCAATAGTGTATTTTTATACTCTAATGTGTTAACGCCAGCATTAAGAGCTTAGGCACCTTTCACTACATGTTAAGAGATTACCATTTTATAAAAAAATAGTCTAAGCACCAAGATGAGAACTAAATCTGGAGTCCACCTGACCCGGTGCAGGAGGGGTAGTGCCGCTTCGAGCACCGGCGATGGTGTGCCCTTCACGCCCGTGTAAGTCAGGCCTCTGATTCTTGATCGCCTCCTCCACCTCCTCCTCCTTCAGAGGCCTATAAATCTTTTGACGAAGAATACGAACGTTATCACGTTAATGGAATTTGGCTTTGTGCTGACTCATTGTAATTGTAACTTAGCAATATTTTATCTTCTACCCAACATAACGTCACCTATAATGCATAATATTATTAAAATGGGGAACACCGTGTACTGGACACGTGTGACTGTGAATTGAGGCTTCTCTATAATTTTTCATTTTTAGCCATTATTAACTATAATCGTTACTTCGGAGCTTTCTGTCCTGGAACGTTTTGTACAAAACATTTCGCAGGTCTAATCGCATTGAAGAAAGAGGCACTCACCCGGTGATAGTTGATCCTCAATGGATGACTTAAATTGGCATTAGGGTACAGGGTGCTGGGGAGGGGGTGTCAGAGGTGCAGACGACAGCACCGTTTCGGATCAACTGATCCTTCGGCTGGTCTTGGCCAAGACCCCTCCCCAGCACCCTGTGCCCTAATGCCGATTAAAGTCATCCATTGAGGATCAACTATCACCGGGTGAGTGCCTCTTTCTTCAATGTGATTTTACCTCTCAGGCTGTTATAAGACTGTGCACCCCCGGTTCTGCTGCAGTTGACACTGCTGATACCGCTACTTTGGATCTTGAGTGATCGGTGCCCCGCTATTCTGCCTCCCAAATATCATTTCGCAGGTCTGCTTTCCTGGCACCACTTGTGGAGAAAGTAGGGGGTTAATGGTTTCCCATGTAAGGGTTATACCAAGTTCGAATAGCTATAATCCTTGCCCTATAAAGAGGATACTTTCAGTCCCCCTGAAATCTTTAGCTACCGTTAACTCCATGAGTTCCTGAGTTAGCGCTAGGCCTATACCTGATCCTTGACTCAAGTTAATAGATTCTTGTTGAACCTTCTTTTTTGGGTCAACTTCTTGGGTCAAGTCCTACTTTGGTCTCAAGATTGACTGACCTCTTTGCGTTGGTTTTGCTCTGGATTGTTAGTTTTCCTCCCACACTACAAACACCGGGAGAACATACAAACTCCTTGCAGATGCTGTCCTCAGTGGGATTTAAACCCATGACCCTAGTCCTGCAAAACAACAGTGATAACCACTGAGCCACCGGGGTGGTGAAGTCCTAGTCAATGTGTGCTCTTCCGTTAGCTGCAAACATAAAACTGCAAGATAGTTCTCGACTTGCTTAATTTTCTTCGAGTAACAGATGCATTGTAATGTTGTTATCCTGAGAAACGTTGACTCGAGCCTTTTCCACAAATTGAGACTATTGAAATTTAAGGTTGAACGTGTCTTAAAGATGGAATTTATGCATGGATTGAACTCACAAAGTTTTGGGTTGCGGCAATGGTTGGAGTCATCTGCACAAGTTTTCGAGAAGACTTCTCTTGCATTGATAGTATTTTGAAAGCTAATTTTGATAACAAGTTACTATAACTTAGTCTTATGTTATTAAAGTGGTAATTTTAGAGATGGAGCAAAGTAATTTTAAAGGGTTCGTACCAAGTTACCAAGTTATCACTTACCGAGAGTAAAGACGTTGACTTGCCGATAACTAGAATGGAGCTCTCAAATGCCCATCTTGATGGTCGATCATGGACTCAATGGCAAATCCATAATTGAGCGATGGTACAAAATGATCTCCTTCTTGAACGGAGAGGAGGTTGCACTGTAGTGCCCGCCTTTTGGAATCGGTAGTGGTACAAGTCAACATTTCCAAGTACAGCAGTTGTATAACTACCCCGCTTTTGCATCCATTACAGTAGTAAACCAAACCATGGTGGACACTCAACCCGCGCATTCATTTTTCAGTCTTAATTGCAAGGTCCTAGTTTAGACCGGGCTTCAGATGGCTTCATGAAACGAGGTGACGACACCAGTCAATCTGAGCTGTCTGTAATTACATTGCTGGGATGAATGTGATCCTTCAGGCTAAAACTGTTCTCTCTGTTTTGCGAATGAAACGCTAGAGTTGTAAAAGACCAGATTTAACAAAATGTATTTTGGATATCCTACAATTAAATTTTGACCAAATTGTATGCTTGGTAACTGGAAAGGATTTACTTTGCGCGTTGTGTCCTGGTAAATACAGAGTGCCGTGCCGTCAAGTGCAAGGCTGGACATAACCTCAAAGGCCGGTTTAGTGTCCAAACTTCAGGAAGATTATATAAAGTTATGCTTGTCCATCTCATGTTGTCTACAATAATTGTCCAATTCTAATGTGACGTGTCGACAAAACCATCAGGAACTATTTTTCGGTCCTTTCTAGTTCGTGTTCAGTATATTTTGCTTTATAAACCCAATGAATAATAAAATCAGGAGCAAGTTGGGGGTTGCGTTTTCTCTACCGGGTCCAACCGTTTGACTATCTGGTGCAACAGTCTGCTCTTGGTACGACAAGCATATGAAGCCTCTCTACATGTGAAGTCTTGAAAATAACCATGGGATGTCTTAAGACATACCTCTGGTGGCCATAAAGTGCCTGTGGCCTTCAGAAGGACTATTTTGTATTTCTAAGAAGGCTTCGATGATCTCCTTGCACTACATGGCATGAAGTAATACAATTTGGACATGCCAATTCTGCAATCTTTATCGACTCAGACTCTGACTCCTCATTTCCCCTGAATTCGTCTCTGACTCCAACTCCACCAAAATGAACACCGACTCTGACTCCACAACCATAATTGGGGCACTTGGGCAAATATAACACACTCTGAGTGCTTGATTTACAAACCTTTATTGCCCTATACTTCCCACTACGCGTTTCGACAGGGTGCCTGTCTTCCTCAGGTGGAGTTCACCAGAGGTAGACAAGCACCCTGTCGAAACGCGTAGTGGGAAGTATAGGGCAATAAAGGTTTGTAAATCAAGCACTCAGAGTGTGTTATATTTGCCCTAGTGCCCCAGCGCTCCTAAAAGATCGCCACTAGTTTCTTCCACATTGCTATATTCCCACTGTCAGGGATTGGCAACAGGAGCAGTCCCGGGAGATGAAAAACACACTGCAGGACCTGGCGTGGCCTGTGTAACACTTAGAAGCGCTGAAGGACCTGCCGTGATGTCATCAGCTTCCAGATCACATGACCAAAACAGGAAGTGACACAGGGAGAACTCTGAACCAACCCTGGGACCCTCGGGGACGCTCCCAGCCCTGCATGGATCCTTTAACCCGGTGCCTCTTACTCCGGTTGTGCAAAGGTGCACAACAACCAGGGTAGGTGAGTGGCCCTTTGGCCCCTCTCACAAAAAGACCATACACCATTAGGTGCTTTTCACATTGCACCCCTTTCTGTGTTTATTACATGCACAACCATAGTTGTGACGTTAGTTAGCCAAACCTCTGACTACACCTCCTCAATTACCCTGAATCCAACTCGGGCTCCCCAAAATGGACACAGTCCGATTCCATAGCCCTGATAAAAACAGGTGGAAAGCTCCTAGGTGATCCGGATTTCTTGTGAAAGGAGCTTTGTATTTGCTGGAGAAAGTAGAGATCTCCTCACATCTTCCAGTGAGCAAATTGAAGACACTTGTTTGTAGGATTTGTAGTTCGCAACTCTATTTTATTTTTTCTTGTGGTTTCTATAAAGCAGAAATGTCCACACTTGTCGCGGTACATACAACTCTTTTTTTGCATAGTATAGTGCATGGTGCAAAATGTATTTTTACAGGTAAGAATTGAAAGGTAAGCAAAAGTCACACATGCCAGGGCTTGTCCAGAATTGAGCCCAAGGCTTCTTGCATCTGAATCGAGAATAATACCTGTAGACAAGTGATTTCCAAACTCACGTCTTCAGGGCCCCCAACACATCATGTCTTAAGGATTTCCTTAGTATTCCAAGAATGAGAGAACCTATGGAAATGTCTGATGCCTTGACAATAATTCCCCCACATCGTGCAATACTAAGTAAGACACGATCTGTTGGGGGCTTTGAGAGCTGGAGTTTACTCCTCGACCAACAAGCCTACTTTTCAAGCTTTTCCACAGATGTAGCTAGAAAGAAAAGTCAAGGTCATGACTTGTCTTTGGGTTGAACTTAAGACTTCTTTCCTTCGAAGTGAGAATAATACCTCTAGACTATGGGTCCTCAACCTGTGGCTCTAAAGCTAGTGTGGCTCATAGACCCAAGATGTTTGACAACCAGCTATGAAGAGAAGGTCTTTGGATGATGACTCTTATGAGTAGCTCTGCACAGACGAGAAGACCTGGATGGGGCATAGAAATATAATAAGTTAAAGATGGGACAATACTATGAGTTTGAATGGAGCTTGAGCTGCCTCCGATAGTGTGGAAGGTGTGCTGGATACGAGAGATCCAAATTAGGGTAAGGTGAGATACCGTGGATGTAATGATACTATTACCTATGTGGTAGAGGGGCACAGGGTCTCAATCTGCTTTTTGTCGGGAATCTTTGGCTTTCACCATACCGGTAATTTGGGCTCAGATGCCACTACTGTGTGTTGAGGGGGATGTGGTTACCTCCAAGTTAAATGGTAGGATAGGTTGTTGACCACTCCTGTAGACCAATAAGCCAACTCTTGGAGCTTTTCCACAGAGCAGGATAGAGAACTGAAGTCAAGGTTGACTTGTTCTGAGTTTGAGCCTGAGGATGCTTGTATGTAAGCGAGAAACACATCCAAGACCAACGAGTTTTCTTGGATGGAGAGGGATGCCTTTCTGTATTCGAAAACGGAACATATCCCTAGACAGATGAGCCTTCTTTTAGTAAAATAATGATGTTTTCCCAATGTTTGCATGTGTTTGTTTTTTTTTTTATCCTTCACCCTAAAAATCTTCCCATAATACCAGTAATTTGGGCTCAGTCAGTCACTGCTGTGTTTTGGGTGATTGGCGGGGCTTTTGATTGTGGCGTCCGACCGTCTCGGAGTTCAATGTGGCTCTCAAGGTATGATAGGTTGTTGACCGCTGCTATATACCAACGAGCCTGCTCTTGCAGCTTTACCATAGATCAAGGTATAAAGGAAGGTGAAGGTCATGACTTCTTCTGGGTTTGAGCCGGTGGACCCCTTGTATGTAAAAACATATCCCTAGACCAACGAGCCTTCTTGCATGGAGAAAAAATGGAACGTACCCTTAGACCGATGAGTCTTCTTTTGGTAAAATTTGGATGTTTTTCATTATGTTTGCATGCATTTTTTTCCCCTCGCCTCCCAAAACATTGATTTTTCACAAATATTGACATCAGAGATTGTTATGAATGGCTACAATTTCTACACAGTGGTACAAAATACGTTGGCGGAGTCAAAGTAAACGGCAACTAAATAGGCCAATGTCAACGTCAAGGTTGACCCTCATTCCCCAGATAATTCATCTGTAGAATTTATACCGGTTACCCGGATATCCTTCTTTGGTTTCAACCATGAAATTAAAAGATTCATAGGTCACTTGCAAATCAAAACACAATTACCTGTCAGTCCCATGGGTGATACTTTTACGGCGCGTGTGCGAACTGCCGTTTTATTTCTTTGGCTGTAGCACGTGGCATCTTGTAAATTAAAGCGGGTGAGACATTAACGCAACAAAGGTTTTATTAACCTTGGCTAAAGGGTCTTAATGATAAATGATGAACACTTAAGGAACCCTTTTTCTCAAAAACGCGCTGTGCACTTCTGGAGTGATCCAATTGGTGGAGGAAGAGACGGTTGTCTCGGAGAACTTGGGGGAGCGACCTACCGGAACGTTGACTTTTTGCGCCTCGTTTTCCCAACACCTGGAGCAAAAGTCAGTTTTATTATCATAAAATATCACATAGCAGGGGCTGTAATCATTAAAATGTATCATAGAAATCCGTTCCCAAGGCTTGGGAAGCGAGGAGACATGGAACATATATATTTATACATACACACGCACACACACTCTCTAGGAGATGGAAGCTGCTAATTAAAACACAATGGCGAGCGATGGGAAGCGTGAAGATTAATTCTGCTAATTAGTGCGGTATTCAGAGAGACCGAGCGTTTCCTGGTACTCTGTGTGTCCCACACATCTGTGCACAACCCGCGCGTCAGTGCAGCTGAGGTCCTGATCCCGTTCTGCCAATCACAAAAATGGGCATAAGCTATGAAAAACACTATGGTCGCAATTTAAGCAATTTTTAAGAAATTTTAATTTTTGATTTTCTTAAAGCGACCCGGCTGTGAAAAGCAATCAAACATTTGTCGTGTAGTCAATCTACCCGGTGCGCTCCTTTTTCCTCTGTTGAGACCGGTGCTCTGTTACGCCTGCATGCAGGATGGCCACAGGAGTGGCAGAGGGCGCAATAAAAGGTGAAACCATTCAAGAAAGGTCAAAGATGGCTGGTTTGGTTTACATATACTGTACCTCTGCTCCCCATGCCGCTGTGGTGACCATCTTGGATGCGTGAGGAATGGAATACCGGCCTCAATGGAAGAATATGTATTCATTGCACCACTCCACAGTTCATGCTTACTTGGTACAACCCTCAACATGTGTCACGACAGACGACAGAGTGAGGAGACGTGTGGTGCGAAAGTGGATACCAACAGAAAGGGGACAAACAATGCAGGACTAAGGTAAGGAGTGACCATAACAATGGAGAACTGGTAAGGGTGCCCACTGACCTCACCTGTTCTTGAAGCCCCCCTGCCCTTCCAAGCGTCCCTAGATGAGTCCTTTCCCCATGCGTGATCACATGCCTAAGCCCTAGCTGACCCGGGCGGCTCTGGCGACCCCGGGCTGGCTCTGGCCGACCCCGGGGCTGGGCTCTGGCCGACCCCGGGGCTGGGCTCTGGCCGACCCCGGGGCTGGGCTCTGGCCGACCCCGGGGCTGGCCTGGCGGCCGACCCCCGGGGCTGGCTCTGGCCGACCCCGGGGCTGGGCTCTGGCCGACCCCGGGGCTGGGCTCTGGCCGACCCCGGGCTGGGCTCTGGCCGACCCCCGGGCCTAGCCTTGGTTGACAATGGGAAAGAGACAAAAAACGCAGATCTAAAACAACAAAAGCAAACCAACGATCAACAGTTGGGACGTGAGCAACATCTCCAGGGTGGTCAGCATAGAATAACTATAACTGGCACATGGGAAAAGCAGGAGTGAGTTTAAATAACATAAGAGAGTGGCAATAAGGAGCAGAAGCAGAGTTGAGGGCAAAAGGAATCTCTGTAGGGTCTAAAAAGGAATGTCTTAACCAATAGAGCACCAGAAGAAACAAAATCTGCTCCACTAATGTTCATCCCTGAGATTCATTGTGCAGTAAAAGTATCATCAGTTTGATTTAAAGTGATACAATTTTCCTGTGTATATATCAGTAGTTGGAAATAAAAGCCAAATTTTGCAAAAAAAAAAATCTAATTAGTTTTTTAAGCGCCTGTTGATTGAAGTAGGTGCAGTGATCACTTTATATAGACGTTTTACTGCTTTATAGATACGACTTTTACAGATGTGACTACTTTTGTATTTATAGTATATTATATTGTTTTTTTCTTTATAGTTCTCCCTGCCCTTATAAAATCTGATCTGAAGTATTGGATTATATAGATTACATGACCATCCTCTATGAGATGCTGTGACAGCCCGTGTATGTTTTTAATATATAATTAGCGTTTTATTTTTACAAGGTATTTACAGTAAAATTGACCTTTCTATCTATCGTTCCCATGAATGGATCCATATCCATTCAGGTCTCTGGTCACAGAAGCTTATGTAAACCTCCCGCACTGATTTATACACATCCTCCAAAGACCGGACTGGAAAAATGCCTACTAAATGGATGTGAATTTACCTAAGGGGTCTCCTGAGTCTCCGCAGCTCATTAAGATGGTCTCTGCGAAGAAATGCGTGGTTGGCACTAACGGCATTAAAACTGCACAGATTTATGGGTCCAAATCCGGAGCCGCCGACAGGAGGCTGCTGCATGGGTGTAGAGTACGAGACCGATCACACAAAGCTCTGCTGCGCAAGCTGCCAGCAAACCAAAAGCCAGAACAGCTGTCATCGTGCAGGAGCTCGGCTCTTTTTATTCTGATTTTATTGGCGTGCGCTGTTTAAGGTCGTGTTCTTAGATTTAGTGTTTCATAATTTTGTTTTTCATTTTTTTTGCTTTTGAAAGTTCCTTTTTGTTGTTGCCTATTTGTGCTGATGGAAAGTCAGTCTCCTGCCCCATCTGGCAGCTGAAAATAGGATTCCTTCTTCCCCTGCCAAAAAGGAAACAAAAAAGGTTTCTCATTGCCAAGCCTCTTCAGATCTTGAGACTCGGACCACTGAACGAAGGATAAGATTTACCAAAATTTGTTTCAGGAAGATTCATTTGAAGCTGCTGGCAGAATTGATTCTGTCCGATTTGGGCAGGATCAAAAGTCCCTGGATTCTATTTATTCTGCTCTTTGCTTTTTTTTTTTTTTTTTTTTTTTTTTTTAGACCTCCCAAAAATAATAAATATAGGGTCAAGAAAGAGTAATAAGAAATAAAACTTACCTGTCCTAGGCCCTCCGCTCACCTGTCCTGCGGTGCTGCTACAGCTCCTTGGCATATACTCACCTGTCCTAGGCCCTCCCCTCACCTGTACTGCGGTGCTGCCGCAGCTCCTTGGCATATACTCACCTGTCCTAGGCCCTCCGCTTACCTGTCCTGCGGTGCTGCCACAGCTCCTTGGCATATACTCTGCTGTCCTAGGCCCTCCGCTCACCTGTCCTGCGGTTCTGCTACAGCTCCTTGGCATATACTCACCTGTCCTAGGCCCTCCGCTCACCTGTCCTGCGGTGCTGCCACAGCTCCTTGGCATATACTCACCTATCCTAGGCCCTCCACTCACCTGTCCTGCGGTGCTGCTACAGCTCCTTGGCATATCCTCACCTGTCCTAGGCCCTCCGCTCACCTGTCCTGCGGTGCTGCTACAGCTCCTTGGCATATACTCTCCTGTCCTAGGCCCTCCGCTCACCTGTCCTGCGGTGCTGCTACAGCTCCTTGGCATATACTCACCTGTCCTAGGCCCTCCGCTCACCTGTCCTGCGGTGCTGCTACAGCTCCTTGGCATATACTCACTTGTCCTAGGCCCTCTCCTCACCTGTCCTGCGGTGCTGCTACAGCTCCTTGGCATATACTCACCTGTCCTAGGCCCTCCCCTCACCTGTACTGCGGTGCTGCCGCAGCTCCTTGGCATATACTCACCTGTCCTAGGCCCTCCGCTTACCTGTCCTGCGGTGCTGCCACAGCTCCTTGGCATATACTCTGCTGTCCTAGGCCCTCCGCTCACCTGTCCTGCGGTTCTGCTACAGCTCCTTGGCATATACTCACCTGTCCTAGGCCCTCCGCTCACCTGTCCTGCGGTGCTGCCACAGCTCCTTGGCATATACTCACCTATCCTAGGCCCTCCACTCACCTGTCCTGCGGTGCTGCTACAGCTCCTTGGCATATCCTCACCTGTCCTAGGCCCTCCGCTCACCTGTCCTGCGGTGCTGCTACAGCTCCTTGGCATATACTCTCCTGTCCTAGGCCCTCCGCTCACCTGTCCTGCGGTGCTGCTACAGCTCCTTGGCATATACTCACCTGTCCTAGGCCCTCCGCTCACCTGTCCTGCGGTGCTGCCACAGCTCCTTGGCATATACTCACCTGTCCTAGGCCCTCTGCTTACCTGTCCAGCGGTGCTGCTACAGCTCCTTGGCATATACTCACTTGTCCTAGGCCCTCCGCTTACCTGTCCTGTGGTGCTGCCACAGCTACTTTGCTGTATTGTCAAGATTCAGATCTGTCCTTTTGGTGAGTTTGATACTTTCATAGGTTCATATCCCCAATATTAGTTAAGACTTACTCCTCCGTCTCTGACAGTCCTGTAGTCCATGAATTGAGTGGCGGTGTACATGCGCTACAGTGCAGAATCCTCTACAATGTATCTGTAGATACCAAGGATTTGTTTATATGGTAGTTATAATTTTTTTTTGTTATTTTCCTCTTATTTAATTACAGATTATTATTATTATTTGTAGTATACGCATTATTATTATTATTATACACATTATTTATTATACACATTATTACTAATATTATTTTTTTTTTCTACCCATTTAATCACACTGTTCGTTGTGTAATGAGCCTATGGATACGGAGTGTTTTGGGGCGTCTTGACCTCGCGTTGGCCCTTGTTTCGGTTCCTCCATGGGTCGGCATCTTCCTAAGTTGATCACATGTTCTGTCCTGCCAGGATGTGATTCTGCAGTTTCTTACGAAATAAATATCAGAGCTTGGAAATTCCCTGTTAATAATTGCAATGTTTTATTTTTTAATTTTTTATAAAGCAGAACCCAAAACAGCTGGTGGTGTAAAAAGTGCCCCCCACACCCGCACAGAAGGTGACCCGCAGAGTGGATGTGGGTCTATGCCGCAGATATGTATACCCCTGGAGTTACGTCTCTGTGGATGTGGGTCCATGCCGCAGATATGTATACCCCTGGAGTTACGTCTCCTGTGGATGTGGGTCTATGCCGCAGATATGTATACCCCTGGAGTTACGTCTCTGTGGATGTGGGTCCATGCCGCAGATATGTATACCCCTGGAGTTACGTCTCTGTGGATGTGGGTCCATGCCGCAGATATGTATACCCTGAAGTTACGTCTCCTGTGGATGTGGGTCTATGCCGCAGATATGTATACCCCTGGAGTTACGTCTCCTGTGGATGTGGGTCCATGCCGCAGATATGTATACCCCTGGAGTTACGTCTCTGTGGATGTGGGTCCATGCCGCAGATATGTATACCCTGAAGTTACGTCTACTGTGGATGTGGGTCTATGCCGCAGATATGTATACCCCTGGAGTTACGTCTCTGTGGATGTGGGTCCATGCCGCAGATATGTATACCCTGAAGTTACGTCTACTGTGGATGTGGGTCTATGCCGCAGATATGTATACCCCTGGAGTTACGTCTCTGTGGATGTGGGTCCATGCCGCAGATATGTATACCCCTGGAGTTACGTCTCCTGTGGATGTGGGTCTATGCCGCAGATATGTATACCCCTGGAGTTACGTCTCTGTGGATGTGGGTCCATGCCGCAGATATGTATACCCCTGGAGTTACGTCTCCTGTGGATGTGGGTCTATGCCGCAGATATGTATACCCCTGGAGTTACGTCTCTGTGGATGTGGGTCCATGCCGCAGATATGTATACCCCTGGAGTTACGTCTCTGTGGATGTGGGTCCATGCCGCAGATATGTATACCCTGAAGTTACGTCTACTGTGGATGTGGGTCTATGCCGCAGATATGTATACCCCTGGAGTTACGTCTCTGTGGATGTGGGTCCATGCCGCAGATATGTATACCCTGAAGTTACGTCTTCTGTGGATGTGGGTCCATGCTGCAGATATGTATACCCCTGGAGTTACGTCTCTGTGGATGTGGGTCCATGCCGCAGATATGTATACCCTGAAGTTGCGTCTTCTGTGGATGTCGTGCATTGCCGCAGATATGTATACCCCTGGAGTTGCGTCTCCTGTGGATTTGGGTCCATGCCGCAGATATGTATACCCCTGGAGTTACGTCTTCTGTGGATGTGGGTCCATGTTGCAGATATGTGTACCCCTGGAGTTACGTCTTCTGTGGATGTGGGTCCATGCCGCAGATATGTATACCCCTGGAGTTACGTCTCCTGTGGATGTCGTGCAATGCCGCAGATATGTATACCCCTGGAGTTGCGTCTCCTGTGGATTTGGGTCCATGCCGCAGATATGTATACCCCTGGAGTTGCTTCTCCTGTGGATGTGGGTCCATGTTGCAGATATGTATACCCCTGGAGTTACGTCTCCTGTGGATGTGGGTCCATGCCACAGATATGTATACCCCTGGAGTTGCGTCTCCTGTGGATGTGGGTCCATGCTGCAGATATGTATACCCCTGGAGTTACGTCTCCTGTGGATGTGGGTCCATGCTGCAGATATGTATACCCCTGGAGTTGCGTCTCCTGTGGATGTGGGTCCATGCCGCAGATATTTATACCCCTGGAGTTGCTTCTCCTGTGGATGTGGGTCCATGTTGCAGATATGTATACCCCTGGAGTTACGTCTTCTGTGGATGTGGGTCCATGCCACGGATATGTATACCCCTGGAGTTACGTCTCCTGTGGATGTGGGTCCATGCTGCAGATATGTATACCCCTGGAGTTACGTCTCCTGTGGATGTGGGTCCATGCCGCAGATATGTATACCCCTGGAGTTACGTCTCCTGTGGATGTGGGTCTATGCCGCAGATATGTATACCCCTGGAGTTACGTCTCTGTGGATGTGGGTCCATGCCGCAGATATGTATACCCTGAAGTTACGTCTACTGTGGATGTGGGTCTATGCCGCAGATATGTATACCCCTGGAGTTGCGTCTCCTGTGGATGTGGGTCCATGCTGCAGATATGTATACCCCTGGAGTTGCGTCTCCTGTGGATGTGGGTCCATGCTGCAGATATGTTTACCCCTGGAGTTGCGTCTCTGTGGATGTGGTGCCATGCTGCAGATATGTATACCCCTGGAGTTACGTCTCCTGTGGATGTGGGTCCATGCTGCAGATATGTATACCCCTGGAGATACTTCCCTGTGGATGTTCCCTCCTCAAGCTTCATTGTGATTGTCCTGAAGGAGGATTTTCACTGGGAAATGTGTTGGTAATAAATCATTATCCGGGATCTGTTCTTGATCTCCATTCCTACAGCAGCCGGATTAACCCCTTCTTTTCCAGTTATTCAGTATTTATTTCACAGTAGGGCTGCGGGCAGGTCATGTCTCTACAGCACTTGTGAAGTTCACAACTTTTTCAGGTCAACAAACTTCCTATCTTTTACACCTTTATCATAGATAACGCCTTAATTTGTGCTATTTACCTCCCAGTGTCTCAACATTCTCTCACACTTTCACTCTTTTGCTCTTTCACTCTTACGCTTTCACTTTCTTTTTGTCTTTCACTTTCTTTTTGTCTTTCACTTTCGCACTTATTCTTGCCCTCTCGCCCTTGCCCTCTCGCCCTTGCCCTCTTGCTCTTGCCCTCTTGCTCTTGCCCTCTTGCTCTTGCCCTCTTGCTCTTGCCCTCTCGCTCTTGCCCTCTCGCTCTTGCCCTCTCGCTCTTGCCCTCTCGCTCTTGCCCTCTCGCTCTTGCCCTCTCGCCCTTGCCCTCTCGCCCTTGCCCTCTCGCCCTTGCCCTCTCCCCCTTGCCTCTCCTCCCCTTGCCCCTCGCCCTTGCCCTCTCGCCCTTGCCCTCTCGCCCTTGCCCTCTCGCCCTTGCCCTCTCGCCCTTGCCCTCTCGCCCTTGCCCTCTCGCCCTTGCCCTCTCGCCCTTGCCCTCTCGCCCTTGCCCTCTCGCCCTTGCCCCGGCCCCCCATTCTTTTGGGACACTTGGTATCTATGAAGGTTTGTGTAGCTTAGTGAGTAACCGTCTATTTTCAGTTTTTATTTAATAATTTACATAAAAACAATAAACTTTTTTCACCTTTTTATTATTTATTTTTAATCCTTCAGAGATCAGTTAGCAAAATCGTCCTAAAGATCTATTTTTCCTCTTTTGCAGATCAACACCAGAGGGTTTTATAAATTCACTATCAAACTATTGATGTTGCCCTGATGACAGATTTCTCCATATAAACGGCGTACCTTATTAGACCTGATGAGTCCGATGTACTTACTATGAAAATCCAAGTCAAGAACGGCTGTATAACCCTAATATTATAATGAGCATTTTAACATCCAGCTGGAAGAAATTCAAGAAAATTCGAAAATAGATTATACGTCTAATCCTGTGTGGATTTTCTAAGCAAGTACACCAGCTTCATCAGGTCCACACTAGAGGGCTGTGGATTTATAAGTTTACTATGCAACAACTAATGTCAATCAGATGACAGATTTCACCATATAAACAGCATACCTTATTAATTAGACCTGACGAGGCCGATGTACTTACTATGAAAATCCACATCAAGAACAGCTGTACAATCCTGATAATAAAATGTAAGTTTTAATATCCGGCAGATAAAAAAATTCCAAAAAAGATTATACGGCCACTCCTACATAGATTTTCATAGCAAGTCCACTCGCTTCATCAGGTCCACAATAGAGGGATGTGATTTTGAGTTCACTATTTTAACTAATCATGTCGTCTGACCTCTTATTAATTAGACCTGATGAGGCCAATGTACTTACTATGAAAATCCACATCAAGAGCTGCTGTATAATCCTGATATTGGAATAAGCAGGAAATTTTCAAAGCAAGTCCACCATATTCATCAGGTCCACACTAGAGAGCTGTGGTTTAAGTTAACTATTAAATAATTAGTTGATCAGATGACAGATTTTCACCATACAATCTGTATACCTTATTAATTAGACCTGATGAAACTTGTGTACTTACTATGAAAATCCACATCATGAACAGCTGTATAATCCTGATATTAAATAATATCTAGCAGTAAAAAAAGCCAAAAAAAGATGATACAGCCACTCCTACATGGATTTTCAAACCCGCTTCATCAGATCTACAATAGAGGGATTTGATTTTAAAAGTTTACTACTTAACTATTATTGTCGATCTGACCCCAGATTTCACCATATGAATGGTGTACCTTAGTAATTAGACATGATGAGGCCAGTGTACTTATTATGAAAATCCACGTCAAGAACGGCTGTATAATCTTGATATTGGAATAAGCAGGAAAAAGATTCCAAATAATATACACCCACTTCTTCATGGATTTTCAAAGCAAGTCCACCAGCTTCATCAGGTCCACCCTAGAGGGCTGTGGTTTAAAGTTTACTATATAACTATTCGTTGATCTGATGACAGATTTCATCATATGAACTACAAGTAATTAGACTTGATGAGGCTGATGTCATTACTATGAAAATGCATATCAAGAACTGTTGTATAATCCTGATATTGGAATGTGTACATCATTGGTAGTAGCTGAGTGCTGCAAGGTTTTTTCCCTAGTAGTGATATTGGAATAAGCAATATCTGGCAGAAAAAAAAAAGATTCCAAAAAAATACATACCCACTCCTACATCGATTTTCAAAGCAAGTACACCAGCTTCATCAGGTTCACATTAGAGGGCTGTGGTTTAAAGTTTACTATTTAACTATTTAACTATTAGTCGATCTGACGACAGATTTCATCTTATGAACTACGTATCTTAGAAAGAAAAAAAGACTCTGCAGCCACTCGTACATGGATTTTCAAAGCAAGTCCACCAGCTTCATCAGGTCCCAACTAGAGGGCTGTGGTTTTATAAATTTAGTATAACTATAAGTCAATCTAACAACCTATTTCACCTGCATCCCTTTTTAATTAGCCCTGATGAGGCTGGTATACTTACTATGAAAATCCCCATCAAGAGCAGTTTGTATAATCCTGATATTAAAATTAGCATCTTAATATCAGTCAAGAAAACCATTCTAAAAAAAAAAAAGTCCAACTTCTACATGAATTTTCAAAGCAAGTACACCTGCTTCATTAGGGCTACACTAGAGGGATGTGGTTTTATAAGTTTACTACTTAACTATTAATGTCAAGCTGACCCCAGATTTCACCATATAAACGGCATACTTTATTTTATCAGACCTGATGGGGCTAATGTACTTACTATGAAAATCCACATCAAGAACACCTGTATAATCCTGATATGAAAATGAGCGTTTTAATATCCGGCTGGAAGAAAAATGAAAAAACTTATATGTCCACTCCTGCATGTATTTTCAAGGCAAGTACACCCGCTTCATCAGATCCACTGTAGAGGGATGTGGTTTTTATAAGTTTACAATTTACTTATTAATGTTGATCTTGCCCCCGATTTCACCATATAAACTAAATACCTTAGTAATTAGATTTGATGAGGCTGATGTACTTACTATAAAAATCAATGTCAAGAATGGCTGTATAATCCTGATATTAGAATAAACAATATCTGGCAAGAAAAGATTATACGGCCACTCCTATTTATATTTTCAAAACAAGTACACCGGCTTCATCAGGTTCACACTAGAGGGCTGTGGTTTTATAAGTTTACAATGTCGCTCTGACCACAGATATCATCATATAAACAGCATACCTTATTAATTAGACCTGATGTGGCTGGTGTACTTACTATGAAAATCCACATAAAGAACGGCTGTTTAATCGGGATATGAAAATTTAGAATTTTAAGGAAAGAAGATAAAAAGAAGAAAATCCCTTCCCCCATTCTACATGAATTTTCAAAGTAAGTACACCCGCTTCATCAGATTTGCAGTTCCAATACTGGACTTCCACTGGAGGTTATTGCATCTTTTCACTTTTTGACTTACAATTTTGTATTCACTGCCTGTTGCTCGTTGTTCTAATTTCACGGATAAGCTCATGTATTCCAAATGTTTTGCAAAACCTAAAGCCCCCGGCTCAGTTTTTGGTAACAGTTAAGCCTCCTGTTAACTGACTCATCTGGAGATATTCAGGCTTAATGTCTTTAAGCCTCGGTTATAATTGTGCTGCCTCTTTTTTTTTTTTTTTTTCCCCTGGTTTTGCTTTCCACCCCTCACCTGACGCTCTCTGCGTTTAGGCTCTTTGCCCCTCACCTTTCGCTCTCTGCGTTTAGGCTCTTTGCCCCTCACCTTTCGCTCTCTGCGTTTAGGCTCTTTGCCCCTCACCTTTCGCTCTCAGCGTTTAGGCTCTTTGCCCCTCACCTGGCGATATCAGTGTTCGGGCTCCTTGCTCCTCACCTGGCGCTCTCGGTGTTCGATCTCCTTGCCCCTCACCTGGCGTTCTCGGCGTTTAGGCTCTTTGCCCCTCACCTGGCGCTCTCGGTATTTGGGCATCTTGCCCCTCACCTGACGCTCTCGGGTATCGGGCTCCTTGCCCCTCACCTAGCGCTCTTGGTGTTTGGTCTCCTTGCCCCTCACCTGGCGCTCTCGGGTATCGGGCTCCTTGCTCCTCACCTAGCGCTCTTGGTGTTTGGGCTCCTTGCCCCTCACCTGGCGCTCTTGGGGTTTGGTCTCCTTGCCCCTCACCTGGCGCTCTCGGGTATCGGGCTCCTTGCTCCTCACCTAGCGCTCTTGGTGTTTGGGCTCCTTGCCCCTCACCTGGCGCTCTTGGGGCTTGGTCTCCTTGCCCCTCACCTGGCGCCCTCGGGGTTTGGGCTCCTTGCCCCTCACCTGGCGCTCTCGGTGTTTGGGCTCCTTGCCCCTCACCTGGCGCTCTCGGTGTTTGGTCTCCTTGCCCCTCACCTGGCACTCTTGGTGTTCGGGCTCCTTGCCCCTCACCTGGCACTCTTGGTGTTCAGGCTCCTTGCCCCTCACCTGGCTCTCTCGATGTTCGGGCTCCTTGCCCCTCACCTGGCACTCTTGGTGTTCAGGCTCCTTGCCCCTCACCTGGCGCTCTCGGTGTTCGGGCTCCTTGCCCCTCACCTGGCGCTCTCGGTGTTTGGGCTCCTTGCCCCTCACCTGGCGCTCTCGGTGTTCGGGCTCCTTGCCCCTCACCTGGCGCTCTCGGTGTTCGGGCTCCTTGCCCCTCACCTGGTGCTCTCGGTGTTCGGGCTCCTTGCCCCTCACCTGGCGCTCTCGGTGTTCGGGCTCCTTGCCCCTCACCTGGCGCTCTCGGTGTTCGGGCTCCTTGCCCCTCACCTGGCGCTCTTGGTGTTTGGTCTCCTTGCCCCTCACCTGGCGCTCTCGGTGTTCGGCCTCCTTGCCCTTCACCTGGTGCTCTCGGTGTTCGGCCTCCTTGCCCCTCACCTGGCGCTCTTGGGGTTTGGTCTCCTTGCCCCTCACCTGGCGCCCTCGGGGTTTGGGCTCCTTGCCCCTCACCTGGCGCTCTCGGTGTTTGGGCTCCTTGCCCCTCACCTGGCGCTCTCGGTGTTTGGTCTCCTTGCCCCTCACCTGGCACTCTTGGTGTTCGGGCTCCTTGCCCCTCACCTGGCACTCTTGGTGTTCGGGCTCCTTGCCCCTCACCTGGCACTCTTGGTGTTCAGGCTCCTTGCCCCTCACCTGGCTCTCTCGATGTTCGGGCTCCTTGCCCCTCACCTGGCACTCTTGGTGTTCAGGCTCCTTGCCCCTCACCTGGCGCTCTCGGTGTTCGGGCTCCTTGCCCCTCACCTGGCGCTCTCGGTGTTTGGTCTCCTTGCCCCTCACCTGGCACTCTTGGTGTTCGGGCTCCTTGCCCCTCACCTGGCACTCTTGGTGTTCGGGCTCCTTGCCCCTCACCTGGCACTCTTGGTGTTCAGGCTCCTTGCCCCTCACCTGGCTCTCTCGATGTTCGGGCTCCTTGCCCCTCACCTGGCACTCTTGGTGTTCAGGCTCCTTGCCCCTCACCTGGCGCTCTCGGTGTTCGGGCTCCTTGCCCCTCACCTGGCGCTCTCGGTGTTTGGGCTCCTTGCCCCTCACCTGGCGCTCTCGGTGTTTGGGCTCCTTGCCCCTCACCTGGCGCTCTCGGTGTTCGGGCTCCTTGCCCCTCACCTGGCGCTCTCGGTGTTCGGGCTCCTTGCCCCTCACCTGGCGCTCTCGGTGTTCGGTCTCCTTGCCCCTCACCTGGCGCTCTCGGTGTTCGGTCTCCTTGCTCCTCACCTGGCGCTCTCGGTGTTCGGTCTCCTTGCCCCTCACCTGGCGCTCTCGGTGTTCGGTCTCCTTGCCCCTCACCTGGCGCTCTCGGTGTTCGGTCTCCTTGCCCCTCACCTGTTGCTCTCGGTGTTCGGTCTCCTTGCCCCTCACCTGTTGCTCTCGGTGTTCGGTCTCCTTGCCCCTCACCTGGCGCTCTCGGTGTTCGGTCTCCTTGCCCCTCACCTGTTGCTCTCGGTGTTCGGTCTCCTTGCCCCTCACCTGGCGCTCTCGGTGTTCGGTTCTCCTTGCCCCTCACCTGGCGCTCTCGGTGTTCGGTCTCCTTGCCCCTCACCTGGCGCTCTCGGTGTTCGGTCTCCTTGCCCCTCACCTGGCGCTCTCGGTGTTCGGGCTCCTTGCCCCTCACCTGGCGCTCTCGATGTTCGGGCTCCTTGCCCCTCACCTGGCGCTCTCGGTGTTCGGGCTCCTTGCCCCTCACCTGGCGCTCTCGGTGTTTGGGCTCCTTGCCCCTCACCTGGCGCTCTCGGTGTTTGGGCTCCTTGCCCCGTTACCTGCGGTCGATTCCCAAAGGTGACTGTACTGGAGATACACAGTCTCCAAAGCTAATCTCCTTTATTTATTTATTTTTTCTTTCATGATCTTATCATTCGGCGCCTCGGCTTTATCTGTGACTGATGCTCTCGGCACAGACGGATCTCTCCGGCTGGCGAGGAGGCGGCCGGTGGATAATTCCTTTTTAAGCCTTGATCCCCGGTGTCCTCAGTTTAGGAAATAAATACGTTTGTTGAGGTGACATTTTTGTAAGTGTGCGACAGTGGCTCACACTTTATTTACGAGATTCATTGTATCCTTATCGTAAAAGGGCAGAGTAAAGTTCACCCATACATTATAAATCAGTGGTATTTGGAGAACAATAATGTGGATCAGGCCGGTCGGGGATCTTTGGGGTTCCGTGTGATGGCCGGGATGCTGCGAGTTGACTCGGCCATGCTCTCTCACTTCACGTAGAATGATATCCGCTGCATAAAAGACGAGTCCTTTCTCGTGTAAACCCCTTGATGCCAAGTAGGAGGAGGCGGCAATTGATTCATGCACAATTCATAACGGCTAAACAACCTGCAGAACGGTAAATAATTGTCCCATCGAGCCTCCATTACTTTTGTTGTTTTTTTTGTTTCATCCCTACAACATTCTATTCCTCGCGCAATCGTGAGGACGGCGCGCTCACATTTGTAATTACGCTCTCTGCCGGCGCACATTACAGTTATGTATTGCTGCATTAGAGCGCACAATTAATAGACCAATCCTCTCTCGCGTCTCCATTGCATTTTTTTGAATTCCTCGGTGCCTCATATAATTTTTAGTCTAGATGGAACGTCTCGCCCAATTTTCGAGCGGAGAAAACAGTCGAAAAATGAACAAAGAGAAAAACCTATAGAAAACCTGGTGTCGGTATGTAAGGACAAGTGCACACCAGTAGACTGCAAGAGAAGATCGGCAATGGGGACTTCTCTCCTTCACAAAGCCCTTGAACATTATTTGCTTTGTAATAAATAGTGGTGCGCGAGCACTAACATGGTACTCGACCAAACGAGCAGATGGGCGCGAGTATAATGGAACTCAATGGGGACGCTTGCATTTTTCCGGAAGAGGTCCCCATTGACTTCCATTTTATCTACTTGTCGCCCCTCCATAATAGCTCCTTATGAGGACCTGAGCATGGCAGTGCTCATTCATCACTAATCACCGCCAAGAAAGGTATTTCTCAACTTGTCCACAGAACACATTCTAATTTTCTGCTTTTTGAAGGTTAACCCCTTGGATCCTGACCCAGTGGTGTCCCATGCATGCACCCCGATGCCACATTTTCTGTAATGCACAAAAGATAAAAGCGCTCCCACAGGGAGAACCTGGTGGTCTGATGGGGGCAAGTTTTAGGGTGAATGAGGGGTCATCTCTCACCTGTAAAGGTTGTGCGCCTCCGCACAACCTCAGTGTAGCGTATGACGCAGGAGACCTCCGGGTACCGCGTCCGTTCTGATCCCGCTCACGCTGGCTTCCTGGGAATCCACCTGAGGAAGACAACGAACCGTTGTGGAAACGTGTTGTGGTAAATAAACTTAAATAATCTCCTTATTTGTGTTCCCCAGCGCTCCTAGCCAGAACTTTAAATAGGTAATACCTTGCCAAGCCAGGAAGAGCTGTGCTTGGTGGCTGGGCCCTATATTATGTTTTTTTTTTTAAATTATTATTATTAAAAAGATAAAATATTAAAGGCGTTTTCTCATTTCCAGACTTTAGGAACACACAGTTCCCTTCCTCGCAGCTGTCTGCCTGCAATGCAGTGGCGTTCTCCTGATTGTTTCCAATTAGGCTGATGGGCGGGCGGGTGGCTGACTGGGCCGGGGCGGGGTGGCTGACTGGGCGGGGCGGCGTGGTTGACGGGCCGGGGGCGGCGTGGTTGACGGGCCGGGGGCGGCGTGGTTGACGGGCCGGGGCGGCGTGTGACGGCGGGGGCGTGGTTGATTGGGTGTGCGGCATGACGGATGGGCTAGCTCAAACTCTTTGCTCTCCACTACAGCCAGCAAGGGAGGCTTTGTCTCTGTGGCATTGGAGGGGTGCAAAGACATTGTAGCAAGCTTTTGAGAGCAGTGTCAATGAGCTTGTACTCTGGGCCTATGGATGAACCACCTCTTTTAGGCTGTAGTGGTATAAAAGTAGAAATTCTCTGTTCTTGGGAATGGAGATTTTGTTCTTTTTTGTTTAATAATAAGAGATACGTTATTCGTTTTCTCAAGCAGTTTGCAATTTTACCAACTTAATACGATGAGAAAACCCCTTTGATTTACTTCCAGGTTTGATATTGTCCTATACACAACTGTTGGGTAACGGTAATATTCGCACCTCTTTTTAATATGCCTAAAAATAATCTTAGTGGAACAAATGTTAAGGTACGTTCACACAGCCGTGTTTTCCGGTCCAATGCTTCTCACAAAGACAGAAACCATTTTTAATTTTAAACAAAGGCTTAATGCTACGTGCAAAAAACAATTGCAGCATGCTCTAGTCTGCGCCGTATTTCGAGTGATTCCCACCTATTCAAGTCTATGGGTGCACAAAGAAAAATTCATCTAGCGCAACTGAATGCTTCACATAGCAGATACCAACATGGGAAACTGAATGTATTTTTATAAATGATATCAACATTTGAGGTATAAGAGGCCGGATGCCTTACGTACGAGTGCTCCGTTACCATACATTGAACTGCCCCTACTTTTGTTCTGTGACCTACTTCTCGCCATTCTTTTAGGACTGTGATCTGGAAGCTTTTCATGTTTTGCCATTTGGTGCAGAATGTGAACATTTCTAATTTTTCGCTGCCAGCTCATTAGTTACACGTTCTTGGATGGAAAGAGTTTAAGGGCTGTCCATGTGTCTAATTGAATAACGTCTCTTGTGAGAGCGGCTGCGCACCTGTCTGTCTGATCACAGTCAAAGCTGTCCAGTCTAGGTTCAGCAGAGAGGCGTCAGGATGAGTTCTGTATAGCGCTGGGTGTAGGGGCACGTTCACACATCGCCGGCGTGGCTTAATATGGCCGCCTGTGACTTTTTGCAGACAAACGTAGCTCAGTGTCAACAGGGAAAGGAAAATAATAAACTAAGTGTGCCATAAATCATGATTGTGGACCCGGCCAAAGGGAAGACTTAAGTCAATGTCCAGTCCTGCGAGCTGAAGACCTCTTACCATGGCTGTGGGGTCTGTCAGTCAAACCTCCAGCTTCTTGAATTTCCCTGAATCCAACTCCAATTCTGACTTGGACTCCACCAAAATGGACACCAACTCCACAGCCCTGGGGGCAGTCAGTAAGCCTAACATCTGACTCAGACTCTTCGACTTTCCTGAATCTGGCTCCTCCAAAATGGACACCATCTCTGACTCCATAGCTACCTGCTTGTTCTTTATATAATGATGACAACCCTAGGTTTTGTTAGGACCGGATGACCATTGTGTGTGTGAGCGCCTTCCTCCGAGAATTTAGTTTATTCTCATTCCACTTAGTCTCCTGCTCAATAAGTCTTTACTAGATGTGTCTGGCTGCTCCTTACTCCACTCTCCCCATTGATATCATCAGACTTGAGAATTTGTGTGTGGGGGTGAGTTCAAAATATGGCCATCAACTGATCAAACACGGAGTTGATCTTGTCTATGGTTTCTGGGCACCTAAAGGGGACCTATCACCAGGTCAAAAGTGGTCTGTTTTATCTTATTGAGTTCCTGACACCCCCCTGAGCTTTTCTTTTACCCTCTTTTTTCTCCTTTCACTTCTCCCTCTGCTCTCTCTCCCATTCTGCCTCTCTCCCCATCTGCCTCTCTCTCCCCCTCTCACTCTCTCCCCCTCCTCCACTTCTGCCCCCCTCCCATTCTCCCCCCCTCTCCACTTCTCCCCCCTCTCTCCATTCTCCTCTCCCCATTCTGCCCCTCTCTCCCCATCTCCTCCTCTCCCCATCTCTCTCCCCCATCCTCTCCCCATCTCTCTCCCCCATCTCTCCCCCATCCCTCCTCCTTTTTTTTTTTTTTTTTTTAATTCCACACTTCATAGTTCTAGACATAGGGACCTTTTTAATTGGTTCTAACTTTTATGGCCTTTACCACAAGATTGTGGCTCACAGGATCCTTGGGGGCGTGTCTTTAGGCTCTCGCATTATTGAAACCACCCGTCTTCATAAAGAATATAAAAATTGTCTCTGAACAAAAAGGCCAGTACCTGTATACCTTACCATGGATTGTAATTAAACAAAAACCTGATTTTCCCACATTTGCCTTGGTGACACGTCCCTTTTAAGCACGTTTGGATGAAGTTATTCTCCTAGTCTGGTTGATAATCTGTATAGTTCGGTAGCAGTTTCAATTTTGCTCTTGTTGGATGAGATTGTGAGGTCACCGGTTGGGTCGAGGTTCACAATTAGGGATGCATTTTTTTTTCTTACCATTTTTGCTTTATTATTTTGTCTTTTCTCCTGTTTTTGCATTTTATTATATTTTGTATATTTTTTTAATGTGGAAGTTCCCTGCGGGTGTTGATGATTGTGTTGTGCAGGATTGGATCAGTAGGTGATTGTTGGGTAGCTGATCCGGTGTTGCAGGCCGAGCCGTGGACAATCTGATTTACATATTAAGAACACGGAGCCCTGTCAGCGCTGTGTTTACAATCATTTATACAGCGCGATCTGCATGCAGCGCACACGGGCAGTATACATAATCTCATGCCATGTCTTGCTGCTGACATTGCTTGTTACGTTCTTGTAAACAGTACGTTTTTGTGTAATCCGGGCAATATTTCTCTATAGGAATTTCCTGCCCAGAGTGGAAGCAGATGATTGTTGTCTTGGGTGCTGTGCCGTTCGGAGCAATCTAATCTAAACGGCGTTATGGTATTGAACTGGTCTGAACGCCATTAGGAAACATTGACGTGGAGACAGGAGTGCGTCCGGTTATATTGCTGCCTCCGTGGGACACACATCACTGTTCTGCCTTCTGTAACTTGGCAATGTACCCTAAAAATTGTCATCTTGCAAGTTTGAGGAACACGAGTCTTCGACTTTTAGAGCCAGATTATGGCAAAGACGGGATTTATATGTTTGTACTTCTTAAATTGTCAATTTGTGTAGGAACATCGAGAAGGGAAATTGTACCTCAGGCGTCCATATTTAAAGGGGTTCTCGACACTGAAAAATAGATTTTATTTTTTAAACGATAGTGGCACTTGCTCCGTCCGGATCCAGCTCAGACTGCTCCGGATGTAATGTCTACTTCAATTGGAAGTCAACAGGACCTCTGGAGCCTGTGATTGGCTGTACACTCAAATTACTAGAAGAACAAGCCTTCAATGTTTCTATGATGCACTTTTCTAGTCCCCTAAATGCTAAATTGGGAAATATTTTTGATATTTGCATGAACCTCCACCATTGATGCGCTGGGGGACCTGTTGCTATCCAGTTTGGTTGGTGGGTCCCTCTCCAGTTTGGTCTGTGGCCACCTGGCTCGGTCCGGTTGTCTGTGCACATGGCGCACCCGGTTGCTTGTGTGCTCCTGGCTCGCTCCGCTTTGGCCTGTTGCTGCCTGGCGCCGCTGCGGTTTGGCTTGTGGATGCCTGGTGCCGCATCGTTTGGTCTGTGGCCGCCTAGCGCCACGCTGGTTTGCTCTGTGACCACTTGGCGCTGCACCAGTTTGCTCTGTGGCCGCCTGGTGCCGCTCCGGTTTGCTCTGTGGCCGCCTGGGCGACCGCTTGCTGTGCCGCTCACGCTCGCTTGGCTGTGGATCCTGGCGCCGCTCAGTTTGGTTGTGACACCTGGCACCCCATCGTTTGGTCTGTGCCGCCTGCGCCCATCAGGTTTGCACTGTGGCCGACCTGGCGCCGTTCTGCTTTGGCCTGTTGCCGCCTGGCGCGCACGCTCCGCTTTGGCCTGTTGCCGCCTGGCGCCGCTCCGCTTTGACCTGTTGCCACCTGGCGCCGCTCACTCCGCTTTGGCCTGTTGCCGCCTGGCGCCAGCATCAGTTTGGTCTGTGGCCGCCTAGCGCCGCGCCGGTTTGCTCTGTGGCCACTTGGCGCTGCACCAGTTTGCTCTGTGGCCACCTGGCACCATACCGGTTTGGTGGGTGGGAACCTGGTAGGTAATTATGCTGCTTGGCTATTTCCATGTTTTTCTGGAGTGGATGGTTGTGCTGCTCGTGAGCATTTAGGCAGTCGCTGATTTCTCTAACCTCTGCCTAAAGCTCTCTATTATAAATGATATATGTGATTGTCGATTAACCCTGACCATTATTACCAAATAATGGCAGCCAGAGCTGTTACTGTACCATATCCACAAAATATGGGATCATAAATGTCATATAGTTTGATAGGTAAGTGATGGATTGGGCCTGTGTTATCGGTTACTCATGGCTGATGGACCTGTGCATCATCCGCAGTTCAGTGTTTGACTACTGCAAAAAAATAAAATTGATCAAAGGCCTAAGAAACTGAAGCCCGGGCTGTTGCTTTACTTGATGACATGTGGCTAATTGTGTTGGACTAATAGCCAATTATCATTTTTTTTTTTCTTTCTTTTCTTTTTTTTTTTAAAGTTGTCCAAACAGATTTACAGGACCCCGATTGTGCAGCCACTAGACCAGATCCTTGAGAAACCAAGTGTCTCTTCTGGTTAACGGGCCCGATGCAACGTCTTGGATCGGTTGTGTCAGACCTGCTGAGCGAAGAGGTGCCAGCGGGTCTGAAGAGGTTCTTCGGGTTCTAGTTTGGACCCTACAAACCACCAATGGCGCCACTGGATCAAGGTTCTGCAAATCTTTTTGCTCAACCTTACTAAAGACCACAATTTATATAAAGATTGGCTAATACTGGGGTGTACAAGTGTGTATGTAAATGTTTCCCAGAACCGAACCTATGGCACATAATGTTCCAGAAGTTTACTTTCTGGACTTCCCATCATTAATTCTATTATGGGACAATATCTGGTAGCCTACAATGGTTGATAACTGGGAGCCATAGACCGCATTCCTCCAAGCAATCGGACATAAGACGGACTTTAGATTTAGTGTCTCTTCTAAGTTCATCTGAAATGAGCTGCAGGTGTCAAAGTTGGTATTAAGAGTCGGTAAAGCGCTTTGAGTCATTGGATTACCCAAAAGATCTCCAAAGCCTAAGATCTCATTAACTAATCTACAACGCGAGGTGCTCTAGGGGAACAAATGTATTGAAATGTTGTGTGTTCCTCCAGATGGGAGACAAGTCTCTCCAACCATCTTACATTTCCTACATTCCACTGAGGCTTATCTGAGGAGATCCAAAACGATCTACGTATGGGTGAGATTTCAAAGTAGATCCCCAGGACTTAGAAATTGATGGGTTGAGATAAACAAATCAATTTGAGGTGAAACAAATTCATCTGGAATTTTGCAACAAATCTAAATGTTAAGGGTTTGATTGGTAGAAATACAACAAGTTATTGGCTGGTTGTCCATCAGTGTGCTGGATTTAGACTGGCCAAGAAAGGGGTTTAAAAATTAAAAATAAAAATGTATACTCCCCTATCCATGGCTTTACCTTTTCTTTTTAGTCCCTTTGCCAGGTCCTGACTGCTTTTTAGTCAGTGCAGGTTATGGATCTTCTGCATACTTCCCGTCTGCTCTTTGACTAGACCCCTTGACATCTCTGGACCATAAACCTTATTACATTGTGTGATGACATTCACCCTACATGTGTGTCTGCTCTGGAGGCGCTGAAGACCGGATGGGACCTCACCCTGTCCTTGTAGTTCTAGTCTGGTTTTCAGTCATTGCAGGTTCGATCTTCTGCATACTTCCCGTCTGGTTATTGACACCTCCATCCTTGCCTAGGCCCCTTTACATCTCTGGACCATGAACCTTATAACATTGTGTGATGATATGTGACCCTACATGTGTGTCTGCTCAGGAGGCGACGAAGACCGGATCAGACCTTACCCGTCCTTCCAGGTCTTCGATCTCTTAACCCCTCCGTCGGTTGACACTACATCATTGACTAGGCCCTTGACATCTTGGACTATAAACCTTATGACATTGTGTGATGACATGTGACCCTACACATGTGTCTACTCAGAGTGCTGAAGACCGATGGACCTTGCTCCATCCTTCAGGTCTTCGATCCTCTTATACTTCCGTCGGTTATTGACACTCCATCATTGACTAGGCCCTGATATCTCTGGACCATAAACTTATTACATTGTGTGATGACATTTCACCCTACATGTGTGTCTGCTCTGGAGGCCCTGAAGACCGGATCAGTCCTTACCGTGTCCTTCCAGGTCTTCGATCTTCTTTAACTTCCCGTCTGGTTATTGACACCTCCATCATTGACTAGGCCCCTTGACATCTCTGGACCATAAACCTTATGACATTGTGTGATGAAAATGTGACCCTACACGTGTGTCTGCTCAGGAGGTGACGAAGACCAGACAGGACCTCACTGGTCCTCACAGTTCCAGTCTGGATTTCAGTCATGCAGGTCTTCGATCTTCTTCCAGTTCCCATGTTGACTTCGACACCTCAATCGCTGACTAGGCCACGTGTTGTCTCTGGACTATGAACCTTATTACATTGCATGATGACTTGTGACCCTCTACATGTGTTTGTGCTTGAAGTGCCAACGACCTGATGGACCTTTTGTGATTTAATACCGGACTGGAACTGAGAGGCAAATGTTCATAGAAGGTGAGAGTCGAATGCATAGTAAGATTTTGTTATGCTCTGGGTTCCTTCCAAAAAAATAAAATAAAATAAGGCACAAACGATTTTCATCAAATTAATTAAACATGAATTTAATTTCTTGGACGTATTGAACAAACGTGCAAATTCAAGTTTTCAGATTTGATTATTCTTGTTGATGTCCTCAAATAGGTCATCAGTGTCCATTTAGTGACCGGATGGACTCGGAGCCAGAACGGCAGGCTGTGTCACTGTGCTGTGTCGTTCGGTACTTGCTGTCCACGCTTCCCTGTCTGCACTGTGCTATGTGATGTGACCGGAGCTGCAGTACTCCATATTCCTAAAGAACATAGCCTACAAGGAGGCGGAAGCCGCTTAATAAATATCATCTTAATTTGCCGCCTGTTTTGTCGGTGACCTTCTCCAAGAAATGTGGAACGCTTGAGGCCGGCCGTTAACCTCCAGCCCATTTGTAATAAAGATTTTTAATCCATGTGTAGGTTCTCGGAGACGCTTCAATCGTGCCCCGAGAAGGATACAAGCCAAGCAATGGACTATTATAGCGGCTACCAGACCAATTACATCCAGCTCTCTATATTATAAGCAATGCAACTGGGCTCAGATCCAAATCGCAGTGATTGGATTGCACCCTTTGATGGTTCGTACAATATTGTCCACATACAGTTTGCCGCTTGTTCATCAGCCGGTGCTGCGCTGCAGATATATTGGCTATGAAAGCCTCTCTACACTGGAGAAAACAGAAGATGACCTATATCTTCCTGACACATTCCCATAGGACAGCCATTTATTATGAGGGATGATACACTGGGATGCCTCAAAGAAGACCAGCTAAGCTTCATCTTCCCAATAAAAGGGAATATATTTTCCGAGGGCTCCACACGGACACTTGCAGCATGTTCTAATATGAAGGCAGAGCATGAGCTTCAGTTTATCCCTGTTTGCCAGACATCCGCTTTTCATGTCGGCCTTTTAAGTTGCAAAGTTAATTGGCTTAATTGGGTTCAAATTTGGAGCAGATCTAATTTTGCAAATGGCAGAGAACCTTGAGATCGTTAGAACGTGACTTGTACCGGGGATGTATTTGCTGTATTCTGTTTGATCAATCCTCTATGTACATTATGGACTTGGCGATCTTCGTGGCGGGATAAATGGTTTTCCTATAGATTACAATATTTTGTCCCAGAAAGTGAGCCACTGTCGTCTATGCGTTTGATGGTCTCCATAACAGATTGCTACCGGGGAGCGCTGCTTTCCATGAAAAATATACTGGAAAAGTATTCCATACCTTTCCAAAAGCCTACATATGAATCCGGGTATATCGACAACACTTCCCGGAATCGTAGACTCCATGCTTCTTTCTGACCATAGAAAGCCTCAACTAGTTGAAGATCTAGAATGTTTGGAATATTTTAGAATCCAAGAGGAAGAAACTCTGAGTCATAGAATGGTAGAGTTGGAAGAAGGGCTGTGGAGTCAGTAAGTCAAACCTCCGACTCCTCAATTTCCCTGAATTCGACTTCGACATCGACTCTACGACTCCGATCCAAATCTCAAACTCCTACTCCTTAATTTCCCTGAATCCCACAGCCCAGGTTGGAAGGGACCTCCTGGATCTTCTGGTCCAACCCCCTGCTCAAAGCAGGATCACTAAATCCTCCCAGACAGATGTCTGTCCAGTGTGTAGACATCCATTTTTAGGAGAACTCTCCACCTCTCATGGCTGCCTTTTCCACTCGTTGATCACCCTCACTATCAAAACTTTGTTTCCAGTATCCATTCCTTTTCCCACTCGGCTTCATCCCTTTGCTTCTCGCTTTTCTCAACCCTTAGAAAAGGCGATTCACTAAAAGATGAAAAGCATAAATCCAAAAGCAAGCATCACATAAAAAGCAGGCGTGCTTGCCAAAATCTGGTCACGATGTTAATGCACTACAGGGTGCAAGAAGTTCCATGACAAAAGGTTCACAAGATATTGAGGACCCTTGACATGGGTTGTGAGCAGAGCTTTGGAGTCGGTAAGCCAAACGTCCGTGACTCCACGACTACAACTCCACAACCATGAAGTCAGTAAGCCAAACATCCGTGACTCCATGACTACAACTCCACATCCATGAAGTCAGTAAGCCAAACATCCGTGACTCCACGACTACAACTCCACAACCATGAAGTCAGTAAGTCAAACATCCGTGACTCCACGACTACCACTCCACAACCGTGAAGTCAGTAAGCCAAACATCCATGACTCCACGACTACCACTCCACAACCACGAAGTCAGTAAGCCAAACATCCGTGACTCCACGACTACCACTCCACAACCATGAAGTCAGTAAGGCAAGCATCCGACTCCACGACTTTGCCTCCACAACCATGGCTGTGAAGTCAGTAAGCCAAACATCCGTGACTCCACGACTACAACTCCACAACCATGAAGTCAGTAAGCCAAACATCCATGACTCCACGACTACCACTCCACAACCACGAAGTCAGTAAGCCAAACATCCGTGACTCCACGACTACAACTCCACAACCATGAAGTCAGTAAGCCAAACATCCATGACTCCACGACTACCACTCCACAACCACGAAGTCAGTAAGCCAAACATCCGTGACTCCACGACTACAACTCCACAATCATGAAGTCAGTAAGCCAAACATCCGTGACTCCACGACTACCACTCCACAACCACGAAGTCAATAAGCCAAACATCCGTGACTCTACGACTACAACTCCACAACCAGGGCTGTGAAGTCAGTAAGCCAAGCATCCGACTTGGACACCTCAGTCTCCCTGAATCCAATTCTGACTCCACCAAAATGGACATAGACTCCGACTCAAACTCCTTGGCCCTGGTTGTGAGGTTGCATCTTTTGACACAAGACCAGACTTATCAATGTGTGTTTCTAATACTAGGCAAGCACTCCCTCCGCCCATGAATGGGGGGCCTGTGAATAAAACATAACATTTTGGGCTTGATTTGTGCTGTCGAACTTAAAAAGTTGACAATAATAGTCAGAGATGGAACTATTGTTTAAAATCATTCTTCTTTGTAAAATGTATTTAGAGAAGACAAACTTTCCCATTATTGAGATAGGCGATAAAAGTTGGTGCTCATGAAGTTCCATGCAGAAGGGAGGAGCCAGAGAGACGCAGACAATCCTGAAACCACAGTTACGTTTCCCCATAGAGCTATATGAGCACCAACTGCCATCTCCTATCTCATCGATGGGAAAGTCTGTCTTCACTGAATACATTCAACACGGAGGAATGATTTTGAACAATAATTTGATTTAGAGTATATTTTCTAACTTTTACAGTGTAACACTGCAAAAAACAGCACAAACCAAGCCCAAAATGTCAGGTATTGGACTCCCGCTTGGTTCTGTGGCTTTGTAGGGTGTCTGTCAGAATCTCGTTTCTTGGGGTTTTAGATGGAACCCTGACCGGATCACGAATGTGCGCCCATAATACCTTCTCATGGCTGACGGTTTGCCGGAACGCCTTCATCCTGGCAATCCTCTGTGAACGGGAACAGTTATTTTTTTATACAGTGTATTCCAATGTTTCGAAGTTCGCGGTGTTCAGAGGATCGTCTAGGAGGAGTACGCCGGTAGTAAACCTCTGGAAAAGGATTAGGTTGGATTCGCAACGGTGGAAATCAACAATTCCACAGCAAATCTGTATGTAAAACATGAGCGTTTCGCAGTGGATTTGTCAAGGGTTTAAAATGTTGTAATGTAATGTCCCTGACAAATCCACCACAAAACCCTCATCTCTGACATGTAGATTTGCCGTGGAATTCCTACCATTTTTCACCCTGTGTAAATCCTTAGCATTTTCACAGCAAATTCCCCTTTAAGACATGAGAGCTTTGTGGTGGTTTTTCTGGGGCGTAAAATTGACCCAAGCGGATCCACCCGGAGAGCGGGCTTTGCATAAGGGATGTTTTTTTGGTTTTCTCCTATTGCATGTCGTCACATTAATTGCCACGCTCCTTTTTTTTCCCACCTGTTAAGAAAATTGGAATTGTCTTTTTTTATTTTCAATCACAGTTTGGCCCAGGTTCAGCTCCCAAATTTTATTAAAAAACGAAGCAAAACTTCCATACATATTCCTGTAAGTCGGCACAAATTTCCACTCCATTTCCAACTTACGACTCCTCAGTTTCCCTGAATTCGACTCCAACTCCACCAAAATGCACATCAATTCCATGACTCCGAATCCACAACCATGGCTGTGAAGTCCGTAATCTAAACATCTGACTCCCGACTCTTCAATTTCCCTGAATCAGGCTCCAACTCTACCGAAATGGACACCGACTCCACGACTCCAACTCCACAGCCAGGACTGTGAAGTCAGTAAGCCAAACATCCAACTCTTCAATTTCCCTGAATCAGGCTCCAACTGTACCGAAATGGACACCGACTCCAAGACTCCAACTCCACAACCATGACTGTGAAATCAGTAAGCCAAACATCCAACTCTTGACTCCTCAATTTCCCTGAAACCGACTCCACCCAAAATGGGAACCGACTCAACAGCCCTGATTTCTATTCATCGAAACCTCTGTAGCTGCGAGAAACTGTAGACAACCTATATCAGGATAGTTGTCGTCGTAATTTTGCATCTTGGACAGTTGATACATTTTTGGGCTTTTCCATTATTATCCATGGATGACCGATTTGGTGGGACGACCTCGTGACTTTCACTGTCTGTGCCACGACCCTACGCTACCCAGTGGGGCCGTCACTTTTTATTCCCACAACGCCCCTTTTTGCTACCCCGCCTTAGAGGTTCGGCCTGCTGGCTGTCCTTTTTGGGCTTTCCAGGATTAACCATGGTTGACCGATTTGGTGGGACGACCTCGTGACTTTCACTGTCTGTGCCACGACCCTACGCTACCCAGTGGGGCCGTCACTTTTTATTCCCACAACGCCCCTTTTTGCTACCCCGCCCTAGAGGTTCGGCCTGCTGGCTGTCCTTTTTGGGCTTTCCAGGATTATCCATGGTTGACCGATTGGTGGGACGACCTCGTGACTTTCACGGTCTGTGCCACGACCCTACACTACCCGGGGGCCATCACTTTTTATTTCCACGAGCCCCCTTTTTGCTATTTCCCCAAGACGTTCGGCCTGCTGGCTGTCTTTTTTGGGCTTTCCAGGATTATACATGGATGACCGATTAGTGGGATTTTCATGGGGCCCACCAGTGTCTGTGCCACAACCCTACACTACCCTGAGGGCCATCACTTTTTCTCCCCAGAACCTCTTTTTGCTACACCCCCCGGTTGTTCGGATGGCTAGTTGTCTCTTTTTATTTTCCCGTTCAGCCGGAGCTGTGCACGATGATCCCCCGAGGACGCAGCTTCCGGTTATATTGCGGTGCCTTTCAGAGAGCAATCCCTCTGCACCAAGTCTTCATGTATTATCTAGATAATGTATAGAATTTCTTCCAGTTGTTTCTCTTTCTTGTATTCTATGCGGCACGTCTCCCCTGTATGAAGTCTACGGAAGTGTGTAGAAGATGTTTTCAGAGCAGATTCGGCTTTTGACAGCCACATGCAGAGCGGAGTTGGTTGTGGCTTGTTCAGGAATGTTCATTTATTCTTCGTATGGCTTAGGGGTTTTTTTTCCCTTAGTTTCTTGTAGCTTTTCTTATGAGTCTACATACAGACACTTAATGACTGAACAGCACATAAGAGGGTAAAAGGGTTTGTCCAAGAGTTAGGATTAGGTGATCATTACCAGATCGGTGGAGTCCAACATCTGGCACGTCACCATTCAGCTTTTGGCAAGATGTACAGAGAATACAGAGCCAATAGACCACAGATCTTCACACTTTCTACTGGCCATTCTCCGTACTGCAGCTCAGGTCACACTACTTCAATGGGAGCTGAGCTGCAATACCTACGAATGGCCACTGTGTGTGGAGCTATGCATTACCGGCTCCTGGTGCAGTAACGGCTCCATGCATGGTTTGATTCCCGACACCCTGGACATGCTGATCTGTGTAGCTGCCATTATCAGTAGAACGGTCCATCTGCAGTATTGGCTCTATGTGGCCTACCTGCTCCATTAATAGTTTGATCCCCAACACCCTGTAAACGCTCAATGGTGCATGGAACTGTGCATTACCGGCTCCATGTGCTGTGTCGGCTCCATTATTTGTTTGATTCCTTACACCCTGGGCATGCTGAACAGTGTATGAAGCTATGCAGTACTGGCTCCACGTGCTGTAGCGGCTCCACGCACAATTTGATTCCAGATAACCCTGGGCATGCTGTTCTGTGGAGCTGCCGTTATCAGTAGATTTCCTACCTGCTCCATCTGCAGTACTGGCTCCAGGTGTTCTACCGGCTCCGGTTGCTCTACCGGTTCTATGCATGCTTTGATTCCAAACACCCTGGACATACGGCTTTGGGAAGTTGCCATTATGGAAAGATTTCCTCATCTCTGGTAATAACTCTCACATTTAATTGATCGGTCAAATTTCCGATCAGATGTACCGGCTGCTGGTGCAGTACCAGCTCTACGCACAGTTTGATTCCCGACATGCTGATCTGTTGAGTTGCCATTATGGAAAGATTTCCTCATGTCTAGTCATAACTCATTTTTAAGGGACTGGGCCAATTTCCGATCAGATGTACCATTTCCGGGTGCTGCATCTGCTCCGGGTGCTGCATCTGCTCCCGGTGTTGCATCTGCTCCCGGTGTTGCATCGGCTCCCGGTGTTGCATCGGCTCCCGGTGTTGCATCGGCTCCCGGTGTTGCATCGGCTCCCGGTGTTGCATCGGCTCCCGGTGTTGCATCGGCTCCGGTGCTGCACTATGTCTACGCACGGTTTGACTCCCAACCTAACCCCTGGACATGCTGATCTGTAGAGTTGCCACTATAGGAGATTTCCTCATCTCTGGTCATAAATCACATTTAACAAAACAATCATATTTCCAATCAGATACTTGTTTGTTGCATTGGATACAATCTTGAAGCGCGCTGCACTATTGTGAGCATCAAAAATGGTGTGGTGGAAAAGATCTGCTGCAGATGTGGACGGAGCCTAAACAACATTTATCGTTAGTGATGGTTTTTGTTATATTAGCGGCAATCTTCTGAAAACCAATATTCCTCGCGGTGTTAACATTAACTGTGACTCTTAATGCCGCCACCTCTTTAATTGGGTGCATTAATAAAATATATTGCACATATGCTACCGACCATGATTATAATTCACTAATGGTGAAGAATAGATCCCCCCCACCACACTGCAAAATTGTAATTAAATTCTGCATATTATGGATTTTTCACATTTGCGTGTGCTTTCATGTGCACAACACGTCTACTGATATCTTCCTGCGGTACAGTGTGGTGTATAGTTGGCGGGGGTTTTACTTGAACTGGTCATTTGTGGTCGGATGATCGCTGCATGTCAATGGTCATAGTATTGAGAATGTGTTAAGTAATAGAATGTTCCCAGTGACCAACATACAAAAACTAATGTAGAAGGAAAAATACTGTGCCATCACCTACAGTGGTGTCAGTCATTATACAGGAGGAGGAGGTGAGCTGTGATATCACCTATTGTGAATGGTGGATCCTGTGTTGTCTACTGTATATAGAGGTGTTATCAGTCATTGTACAGGAGGAGGAGGTGAGCTGTGATATCACCTATTGTGAATGGTGGATCCTGTGTTATCTACTGTATATAGAGGTGTTATCAATCATTGTACAGGAGGAGGAGGTGAGCTGTGATATCACCTATTGTGAATGGTGGATCCTGTGTTATCTACTGTATATAGAGGTGTTATCAGTCATTGTACAGGAGGAGGAGGTGAGCTGTGATATCACCTATTGTGAATGGTGGATCCTGTGTTATCTACTGTATATAGAGGTGTTATCAGTCATTGTACAGGAGGAGGAGGTGAGCTGTGATATCACCTATTGTGAATGGTGGATCCTGTGTTATCTACTGTATATAGAGGTGTTATCAGTCATTGTACAGGAGGAGGTGAGCTGTGATATCACCTATTCAGCAAGCGTCTAATCCAACTAATGTGTAAAAAGGAAAGATACAGAAAATCGTTTGTTCCGACAGCTGTGGGGATGTTTAACAAATGTATAAGTGTAAAGTGTCCCAAGACTATGTGAAGTTCTATGTGTATGGGGGGAATAGGTGAGGTACATGTACCAGTCTACCCACGTCTGCTGTCCATATAGACTTATTTTGTAAAGTGTGAAATGTTCTTGATCTTTGTTCTGCTGCTGTAATACTGTAATTTCCTCCGGGATCAATAAAGTTTATCTTATCTTATCTTATCCTGTTATCTACTGTATATAGAGGTGTTATCAGTCATTGTACAGGAGGAGGAGGAGAGCTGTAATATCACCTATTGTGAATGGTGGATCCTGTGTTATCTACTGTATATAGAGGTGTTATCAGTCATTGTACAGGAGGAGGAGGTGAGCTGTGATATCACCTATTGTGAATGGTGGATCCTGTGTTATCTACTGTATATAGAGGTGTTATCAGTCATTGTACAGAAGGAGGAGATGAGCTGTGATATCACCTATTGTGAATGGTGGATCCTGTGTTATCTACTGTATATAGAGGTGTTATAAGTCATTGTACAGGAGGAGGTGAGCTGTGACATCACCTATTGTGAATGGTGGATCCTGTGTTATCTACTGTATATAGAGGTGTTATCAGTAATTGTACAGAAGGAGGAGATGAGCTGTGATATCACCTATTGTGAATGGTGGATCCTGTGTTATCTACTGTATATAGAGGTGTTATCAGTCATTGTACAGGAGGAGGTGAGCTGTGATATCACCTATTGTGAATGGAGGATCCTGTGTTATCTACTGTATATAGAGGTGTTATCAGTCATTGTACAGGAGGAGGTGAGCTGTGATATTACCTATTGTGAATGGTGGATCCTGTGTTATCTACTGTATATAGAGGTGTTATCAGTAATTGTACAGAAGGAGGAGATGAGCTGTGATATCACCTATTGTGAATGGTGGATCCTGTGTTATCTACTGTATATAGAGGTGTTATCAGTCATTGTACAGGAGGAGGTGAGCTGTGATATCATCTATTGTGAATGGTGGATCCTGTGTTATCTACTGTATATAGAGGTGTTATCAGTCATTGTACAGGAGGAAGAGGTGAGCTGTGATATCACCTATTGTGAATGGTGGATCCTGTGTTATCTACTGTATATAGAGGTGTTATCAGTCATTGTACAGGAGGAGGTGAGCTGTGATATCATCTATTGTGAATGGTGGATCCTGTGTTATCTACTGTATATAGAGGTGTTATCAGTCATTGTACAGGAGGAAGAGGTGAGCTGTGATATCATCTATTATGAATGTTGGATCCTGTAATCGGCTGTATATAGAAGTTTTACCTGTCATTATATTCCTGCCTCTGCTGATGAGGAAACTGCTGAAAGCTCTAAAAAAACAAACAAACAAGAAGTGAGTCTAAAATTACCCCAATGTTCAGTGTTCAAGTTGCAAGATTACCGTAATAACTCGGCTTTTTTTTTTTTGCAATTCAAAGATTGTGTTATGAAAAAAGTTGCCTCTTTATTTTTTGAAAAATAATAGATTAAGAAAATCGGTTATTTTCTGATGATCGCTTGCCTGTAACTCATTGTGCATTAATAGTCGTGTAAATGAATTCTATAGAGGGTTTTTTGCAAAATTTTAATTGAAATGCAAAAATGATATTTTGCCCCAAATTCATGCATGTACAAAATATTAAAGGAAAATAAATTAAAATAATTCTCCACTGGTGAATATGGCAGGGTGTTGTTGTGTGAGGCCTTGTGTCTTCTGTATATAGACCCTCCGGAGGGATTGTCTCCCGGTGAGATCGGTGGTTGTGTGTCTGTCCTGATGCTTGTGTTTTTTCCATATATCGGTTCCCATGAGGCCTTGGTGACAGCTCCGGTCCTGATGCTGCCGCGTTCGTCTCCCAAACGTCGAGAGGAAGCTTTTGGGGATGGATGTATTTCGTCTTGCACTTCTATTTTAAACCCCTGGCAGGCTGCAAAAAGCAGACGGGGCCTTGCGAAAAAAAAGCGTATCCCAGGGCTGGCGGCAAGACGAGGGGGAAGGGGGGGTGACGGCTCTGTCGTCTCCGGTATTGATGGAGGTTTATATATCTGGCAAGGGTCTTCACAATTCTGAAGTTTCTAACCGCTAATGGGAACGGGAGCGAAAGGTAACCTGGGACTGGAAGCGAACCCTCTTGATGGCGTGAATGTTGCTGTGGAGACATCTCTTCGGGGACCAGTAATTAAAAATGAAAGTGTAAGATTCCCTCAAGGGAGAGCGTATAAATAAAATGTGATAAGATGGAAGGAGAAGAAGAAGCCGCCGCTTCCTTGTGGCCAGGCCGCCACTGCGGTGAGACTGTTTTGTTGGCTCCCACTGTCTCCCGTCTGGAATTGGTGACAGATCTGATGGATGACGTGACCTCTTTACGAAGAGCTCGGAAAACTTCCTGAAACGGCCCTCGGATTCCATTAACACGCTGCCAGGAGTCACCTTTCCACTACCGAAATAAATGAGAGGCTACAGAACTGAGATATCAATTACAAAATGAATCCTCGCGCTAAATTGGACTAATAAATGGCCCTAATCAAGCATCCATCATCGTTAATTTTAGCTGAAGATGAGAAATGAGCAAAATCTCCGATGATGATGCCCTTCAAGCAGGATGTCCGGTGCGGGCGACCATGCACCCGGTGCCACGCCACCTTATCTGAGCCGACATCATCTGTCGCTATAAAATGCCCTCTGCTTGTTAGGAGGGCATCACATTAATTTATGTGGCATGTGATACTTTATTGTCACATAGGGGGATTGCTTTTCATTTATTTCCGGTGGAAGATTTTGATCTCCAAATCATCTCAGCCAGAAATTGCTCCTTATTGGCTTTTCGTAATGAGACAAGGCACCTTTCCTTTTTTTTTTCTTTTCCAAATTAATGTCCAGATAACTATCCGTCTCATGATGATGGCGATACGAAAGCCCAGTCAGAATAATTGTTTTGTCCTGGAGAGGTGAAGATACAGCGACTTCCCGTTGGGTAAGCTAACCTCTAGAGGCTGCCGTTGAGTGAATGTCATCGGTAGATGAAGGGTGCGGAGAGTAGAAGGTCAACAGTAGGCGGAATGTTTGTCGAGGGTTACGGAATTTTGACATAAATCGCATCTTTCCTCAGTAGTTTGGTTTATGTTTGAATGCTAAACTACAATACGAAGTGTTAAGGGTATGTCCACACTGCCTCTCGTCTTGGCGTTTCTGAAGCCAAAAAGTAGCTCCAAAAAAATTGTCAACCAAAAAATGTTGAGCCTCTAGTAAACTCTCGAGATTTTAAAACAATCAAGTGTTCAAAAGGAGTAAAGTTTACATTCTTCAAGCCTGGGGCAACTCGATTCTAAGGAACCCGTTCCATCAGCCACATCGGTAATCTATGTCTGCTGGATTGAGTGGCCTGAGAACCGCTTCCTATCTTATTGCATCCGCAGCTCTTTTATTGATTATTTATTGATTATGTTGTGCCAAGCTGACTATTTAAAAGAGAAGAGTTGCCAATTCCAGGAGGTAAGAGGTGATTCTCAGAAGGGCTGTTGAGTCGGTAAGCCAAACATCCAACTCAAGTTCCCTGACTTCGACTTTGACTCCAACTCCACCAAAATGGACACATACTCCTGACTCCACAACCATGGCAGTGAAGGCAGTAAGCCAAACATTCAACTCGTACTCCTATACAGTTAAGGCCAGAAATATTTGGACAGTGACACAATTTTCACGAGTTGGGCTCTGCATGCCATCACATTGGATTTGAAATGAAACCTCTACAACAGAATTCAAGTGCAGATTGTAACGTTTAATTTGAAGGGTTGAACAAAAATATCTGATAGAAAATGTAGGAACTGTACACATTTCTTTACAAACACTCCACATTTTAGGAGGGCAAAAGTAATTGGACAAATAAACATAACCCAAACAAAATATTTTTATTTTCAATATTTTGTTGCGAATCCTTTGGAGGCAATCACTGCCTTAAGTCTGGAACCCATGGACATCACCAAACGCTGGGTTTCCTCCTTCTTAATGCTTTGCCAGGCCTTTACAGCCACACCCTTCAGGTCTTGCTTGTTTGTGGGTCTTTCCGTCTTAAGGGTAGGTGCACACTGGCCGGGTTAGGGTCGGTTTAGAGGTGTAAACCGCCGGTCGGTTTACATAAATTTCATGTAAATTTATGTTAATCCAAACCGGCGTTTGGATTAACATTAAAACCTATGTAAACCGACACCCGGTGTCCACACACCGGCGGTTTACACATGCTCATCCGTTGCTAACCCGCTGGGTTCCCAGCGGGTTAGCAAAGAATGAGCAAGTTCTATAAACCGGCCGGTTCTGCAGCGGCTGCAAGCAGAATCATGTACTGCTTCCAGCCGCCACAACACCGCCGGCGCTAACCCGCTGGCCACCCGCCCGGCACCCGCCCGGCACCCGCCGCACATACCCGCCAGGATGCCGGTGGACGGCTCCGGAGCTTCCTGGCGGGTCCGCCCAGCCGCCGCCGACCAACCCGCCGGCCAGTGTGCACCTACCCTAAGTCTGGATTTCAGCAAGTGAAATGCATGCTCAATTGGGTTAAGATCTGGTGATTGACTTGGCCATTGCAGAATGTTCCACTTTTTTGCACTCATGAACTCCTGGGTAGCTTTGGCTGTATGCTTGGGGTCATTGTCCATCTGTACTATGAAGCACCGTCCAATCAACTTTGCAGCATTTGGCTGAATCTGGGCTGAAAGTATATCCCGGTACACTTCAGAATTCATCCGGCTACTCTTGTCTGCTGTTATGTCATCAATAAACACAAGTGACCCAGTGCCATTGAAAGCCATGCATGCCCATGCCATCACGTTGCCTCCACCATGTTTTACAGAGGATGTGGTGTGCCTTGGATCATGTGCCGTTCCCTTTCTTCTCCAAACTTTTTTCTTCCCATCATTCTGGCACAGGTTGATCTTTGTCTCATCTGTCCATAGAATACTTTTCCAGAACTGAGCTGGCTTCTTGAGGTGTTTTTCAGCAAATTTAATTCTGGCCTGTCTATTTTTGGAATTGATGAATGGTTTGCATCTAGATGTGAACCCTTTGTATTTACTGTCATGGAGTCTTCTCTTTACTGTTGACTTAGAGACAGATACACCTACTTCACTGAGAGTGTTCTGGACTTCAGTTGATGTTGTGAACGGGTTCTTCTTCACCAAATAAAGTATGTGGCGATCATCCACCACTGTTGTCATCCGTGGACGCCCAGGCCTTTTAAAGTTCCCAAGCTCACCAGTCAATTCCTTTTTTCTCAGAATGTACCCAACTGTTGATTTTGCTACTCCAAGCATGTCTGCTATCTCTCTGATGGATTTTTTCTTTTTTTTCAGCCTCAGGATGTTCTGCTTCACCTCAATTGAGAGTTCCTTTGACCGCATGTTGTCTGGTCACAGCAACAGCTTCCAAATGCAAAACCACACACCTGGAATCCACCCCTGACCTTTTAACTACTTCATTGATTACAGGTTAACGAGGGAGACGCCTTCAGAGTTAATTGCAGCCCTTAGAGTCCATTGTCCAATTACTTTTGGTCCCTTGAAAAAGAGGAGGCTATGCATTACAGAGCTATGATTCCTAAACCCTTTCTCCGATTTGGATGTGGAAACTCTCATATTGCAGCTGGGAGTGTGCACTTTCAGCCCATATTATACATATAATTGTATTTCTGAACATGTTTTTGTAAACAGATAAAATAACAAAACTTGTGTCACTGTCCAAATATTTCTGGCCCTAACTGTATTTCCCTGAATTTGACTTCATCCAAAATGGATTCCAACTCCAAAGCCCTGATTCTCAGGGTTCGGCTGGGATCACGCGTGAAAGAATTGGCCCGATTATGTTAGACACTCGGCTGAAACTGATCAGAATTTCAGCCAAGTTGCCGTTTACCGTGATCCGATTCTTGCATGTAAGAATCATGTCACAGGTGAGGAGAAGATGGTGAACTTAAATTCTCCATCTTCTCTATTGTTTAGATCCACAGACTGTATTGGAGTGCACTCGATGTTTTGCATGCACCCTTAGGCTTGTACGGATGCGCACCATCCCATATACGCTGCCATTCATGCAATGTTGCAATTATTATTATTTTTGTAATTTCTAGTCGGCCCTGCCCCATAGTATAACATTGGTACGAGGCCTATCTGTTAACACATCGATTACCAGTTACACAATCGTGTGATTGAACCCTTCCAGTCCAGTGCCTACAGATTAACGCCACCGGACCGGGTCCTTCAAATCGATTCATACCAGCCTTTAATATTCTCAGTTGGAAATACCCATTTTAAAATGATAATGCCGCTGGTGCTTAGGACGTGTTGGTGCACTGGGTTTACACCTATTGGATTCCCCAACTTTTTTCGGTAGCTTTTAGTACAAAGATCCTTGGGCAAATGGTGCTCAGCGGTTGGTTGAGTGCCTCCATATGGTGAAACTACACGGTATGATGGTCGTAATATAGAAGTAGATGGGTCATATCACAATTTTTTTTAAAGGTTCACAAACATCTATGTTTGGCATATTCTACCTCTGAGCAGAATAAAGATTGTTGGATTTGCATTATACCGTAGTCATTAACTCAAGCCCTGAAGGGAAGACGTCTATGACTCGGGATGAAACGGTTGGTTGAGGACAGACTATGTAAAGATCCACATGTTGGTGCTACTTTTGGAGACACAATGGTCCCATGGGATGGACCAGTCTCCTCCAATCCCCCTCTTCTTAGATAAATAGTTTCATGTCTATCCTTCACCCCTTCATATACCGCCCTACCGGAATGGAATCCTTGAGTGTTTGACCCGTCCTTGTACTTGGTGTTTCTTGGTTACTCTTGAGGGACTCCTTCATGGGTAGAAATCCTACTTTAAATATTTACTGAGATTTGCACCCAGAGGTGTCTCCGCACTCTTCTCCCATCAGAAATGTGTCTGCAGCACGTTTGGTCCAGTGATTTCGTACACGGCGAGCCTCCCCCCGATCCTTCAGCATGTATTTATCTCAGAAATGGGTCACAGATTCTCGTCTTGGCTTTACTCCAAAGTGTTAGCAAAACGGGAGTCGGAGTGAATTGCAGAATCGCTGTTTTAGGTTTATATCTGTATTTTCCTTTTATACCTATTTGGGGTGAAACACTTGGGAACCCAAGAGCCTAAAATCTAATTTCAAGGGATTAATGCGGCCACCTCTTACTGTAGACTAATCTTTCATCACGGAACAAGGATCAGGGACTGTAAATCCTTTCGCGGTTTGTCTAGGAAGTTTCTTCGTCTTACACTTTTAGATTATATAAAGGATGAGGACCACAACTTGGATCAGGCATGGTTTAGTGGCCAGACCCAAGGCCTTTAATCTAGTCGTATACATTAGATGTAATCTGAGGAATTATCAGATCACTGGAGACTAGGCGACTCATCCATATCTATGGCATACGGCCAGTAAAAAATTATTTCAGTAAATGTTTCCAATTGATGGCTTAATTTCACCAACCGGTCTTTTGTTCAGGGCTGTGGAGTCCGTAAACCAAAAATCTGACTCTGAGTCGGATTCATGGAATTTGAAGAGTCAAACTCCACCAAAATAGACACTGACTCTGCGACTCTGATTCCACAGCCCTTGAATCTGTAGGGCAGGCGTTTCCAGACGACTATGACCTAGTGTCATGCCGCTGTCAGACTCGGTGATTGTTATTCCTGCCCCAGCCACTAGGCGGCGCTGGATTCCTTCAGCTAGTGGTGCTGGTGGTGTGGGGGGGCATGCCCTCATCGGGACCTGCTCCTTTGGTTGCTGCCTCTGTCGCTGAGCATCACTATGCTTTCCCTGTGGGTGATGCTGGTTACAGGAGAGAGGTCCCTGCAGAGGTGTCTGGTGGGCTCAGGCTTCGTTCCTCTATCAGAAGTGGGGTGGTAGGTACCAGTCGTGCATCACCATCTGGTCTGGTTGTGGGTCCAACCTAGGAGCTCCAGCCTATGAGAGGGAGCCGCACCCTTCAAATACCTTGGGGTCTGTCCTGCATAACTGCCAGATATATTCTTGGTTTTCCCTGCTATCTAATTTGTGCTCTATTATATTGACTCTGTTTTTTGCCTCGATTTTGACCCCTTCTACCTGACTATTTATACTTTTGCTGCCCTCACCGTTTTTGACTCTGCCTTCTGACTATGCTTTTTGATCACGACCTCCTAGTCTTGTCCCCCCCCCCTGCTCCGGTCTACCACTCACCTAAAGGCAGCTACCTCCTGGGCTCTGCTGTAAATCCAAATCCCTCTATAGGGGTAAAAGGTCTCTGAGTTTCTCAGGGTGCTGCCTTACCTGCAGCTCAGCCTTTGCAGCGGATGGTCGTCACACCTAGACTGGCCATCATAGACCCTTGTGCCTGACGTATACTCTCAAATTTCCAGTAGAATACTGTGGACTGTGCAATAAGGTCTTGCTGGTCGCCCACCTTGTATGATTGTGTGACCCACAACTAGTAAAAGAAGCTTAGTACAGCTGCCGCAGGATCCGCTTGCCCTAGGACCACACAAGAAATATCTGAACCTGAATGTGATAGAAAATCTGCGCTGCTGTGGGCAAATGAAAATCCGATACACAGAATAATGAAAGATTGTTTATTTCTACGTGTTTCTTCACTTCTTTCAGGCAATTCACCAGTTTCCTGATGAATTGGGTTTTGTTTCGAAACGCGTAGAAATAAACCGTCTTTCATTATCCAGTTTATCGCATCTTCACTTATCTACAGCAGCGCAGATTTTCCTCCTCTGTTTCATTCTGGTTCCACCCCGGGTCTCCAGCACAGACGTTCCTCCACTACTTTGGAATAGCCACGCACATTATATAAATGTCAGCAGATCTCTGCAATCATTTGATCTAGATCGTTAAAATTGATGGGACATGTTCAGAACACTCTGTACACCACGTGTTGGGCCAACAGCTCTCCCCGGACTTTCTTGCTAGAGCACCTCCTTCAAACTTATGAGTCATGGGTTCCCAAGAGTCATCCCAGGTCGAACTGATATTGATTGACTCTCGATGTTCGATTGGTAAGGTTCATGGTGGGGTTACACGTCCCGATATCGCAGCGATATCGGAGGCAACGCCGCGGGAGCGCGCATTTTTTGAGCGCTTTTCCCGATATCGCATCGCCGGTTTACACGCTGCGATATCGGGAAACAACGTCCCTCCGATGTGTATGCCCACCAACCCAGTAACGACCATTTAACATGGGAGTTAATGGGTGAGGTGCGAGTACGCATCGGAGTTGGGCTGTCACACGCTGCGATGCTGCTACAACGGCCATGCGATATCGGGGAGTTGAATAGCTCTGCTATTCAACTCCGATATCGTTTTGGCATCGTTCCAGCATCGCGTTGTACACTGAAACAGTACAACGCGCACCCGATATCGGCTCCAACTCGCGACCCACGTGACTTTTTGTCGGAGTTGGGTCGGAGTTGGACGCCGATATCGCGGCGTGTAAACCCACCATCAGACCTTGAGGATATTAGGCTAGTTGATCAGTAATGGATTTTGGGGATCCGACTCTTGGTCCACCCCCAGCTGTTTTTATTGGCTTTGGTGTTCTGGTTTTAAGAAGCCGTAAGAACAATTCCAAAGACGCCCATAGCTCTTGCTGGAGCATTGGGCGCCCTTCAAGCTGCTTATCCCGTCACTCATCCTGCAGTTTGATGTAGATGATCTATCCCATAAATATTTCCTTCCCTTTAAACCTTGTATGACGCGATTATGTATACCGTGACATCAATGAGCCCTTAGTACTTTTGCCCTTTTTGAAGGACTGAATTGAAGGTCATCAGATACCGGTGGTCTTTTGTGCTTCCGCAGTTTATTTCTAATTGTGTGTTGTGTTTTGTAACAATGTGTCAAGTGTATTTTTGCAGCCGTGTTGTCGGCTGCCCCTGACTATCTCCGATGAGAACCCCCTGGGTATAATAACAGGACCATGACCAATTAACCATCAAGTGATTATTATCGTAGCTTTGTTCTCCGCGATTTCCCTACAATTGACAGCTCGTGAGACATGTTTCTTACCATTTGCATTTCTTGAGATACAGGAAACGTGAACTGTCCGGAACGTTTCTTGATGACGCTCCCACATCCTCCGATTGCTTATTTAATTAATTTTTTTTCTTATTGTGGACGCGTGATCCAGTTATTGTGTGACGTGAATGTTTGGAAGGGTCACGTCAACAAGTCGGTCATAAGTCTGTGGTTATTTCTATTTTTCCAGCTGTTGGGAATTGAACGATGGTTCATTTCGGGAACGATTCCAAATCCTTGTCTGGGACCTTCTCTTGAGGATTTCCATCCCCTTGGATTACTCTTAATAATTCTTGGGAAGAGGATGTTAAAGCTGTAGGGGCTTCTGAGAAAGGCAACAAAAAAATTGACCCTCGACCCCCCCCATGCAAATTTGGGGGTAAAAAAAAGATCTAAAATTTAGTAGGTTTACTGAAGCATGTCTTTTGACAGATCTGTAATTCTAAAAGAAGTTTCTATACGTCCTTGGTTAATGATCAGTGGCCTGATTAATGGGTTTGTGTGAAGCTGATGCAATGGAGATTGGATCTATTTGTTTGGGGCAGGGCTCTCCATACCTCGATTCTGACTCCTAATATCCCGAGAAATCGACTCCATCAAAATGGACACAGACTCTCTAAAGGCCGGGTTACACACAGGGACATCGCTACCGATGTCACTGCAACGTCACAGGTTTTGTGACGTTGCAGCGATGTCGCTGCGTGTGCATGCCGCAACGACCAGCGATAAGATCGTTGACCGTTGCGGAATGGCCGGGACCATTTTTCGGTCGCTGGTCTCCCGTTGTCACGCATGCATCGGCATGTGTGACAGGGGCAGCGACCAGCGACACCCAGTGTGCACCCGACACCCTGACCGATCCCAGTGACCGTCGGTGTGCGTCCGGAACATCGCTGTGTACCGCTTGATGCCCATCTGCCTGTCACATAAATATCATCTAATCGCAGTTCCACTGGAACAATCACAACTTATAACCTGACTTAACTCAGACTTCCACGGTCAGTAAGCCATCCACCAACTCCTCAATTTCCTAGAACCACAACTCCAACTTTGACGCAACCAAATTGGACATCGACTCAGACTTCGATCACAGCCTTGGTGTGCAGTCGGTAAGCTAGGCCTCCAACTCACTTCGACTCCTCAATTTCCAGAATCCACACTACTCCCAACTTCACCAAATTGGACACCAACTCCACACTTCAACTCTACAGCCCTGGTGTGCAGTCGGTAAGCTAAGCCTCCAACTCAACTCGATTCCTCAATTTCCAGAATCCAACACTACTCCCAACTTCACCAAATTGAGACCAATTTCCACGACTCGAATCTACAGCCCTGGTTTGTGGGGAACCAGTTAATGCTTTTAAGAAATTATCAAATTTTGCTCTAAAGACAAATTGTGACTTGTTTACCATCTTGGGTTGATCTCTTCTCCTCCGTCACTTACGCTCTTGGTAATGCAAATTCGAAATAATTCGAATGAAATCCACTTTGCCTCTACTAATTGTTATGTTTGTGGAAATTGTCCTCAAGTTTCTCCAAATAACAAAAATTCCACCATGTAAATAATGTCCAAAAAGAGATCACCAGCACGATGTACGCGTTTCAGGGGCTACATGCCTTAGTCAGAACTCTTGGTTATGTCTTAAGGCGTGTAGCCTTGAAGCGCGTAAACCGCTGCTACGGTGAATTTCCATCCAATGTCAACTTCCAATTCTGTAATGATTTTTTTATTCTACCCCATTTTTATGAAGTGCCTGGATTTCTCTTTTTGGATTTTCTGTTATGTTTGGGGATGTGTTGATGTACGAGGGCCATGAATAATCCATCATGTCGGGAGCTCTTCCAAACGCACAAGCATGTTTTATCGTCCTAAAACCGAATTCGGCACAAACATCTTGCATTCAGATATTGGCATCCCAAGACGTATTCATCGAGGCTGATACAATGGCTCCATTGTGGTGGGCTGGGGGGATGATTTCTGTCGAATTTCATTGTTTATGGCTTTTAACAATCTGTGAACCTAATGATCTTGTTTGTGTAGCAGTCTGAAATTGTTGAACAGCACAAATGATGGAAAGCGGAACAATTATAAAGTAAAAAAGGAACGGAACCGAGTCGAAGACACATCGTCTAGTCTGCTCAGTCATGATCAACACGTTGAGTAGCACGCCAATATTTTCACACTTCTGAAAAGTTTCCAAAATATTGGACTTTTTAAAAAAAAAAAAATGAATCCAGTAGATATGTAATACTAACAATTCGGGTTCAACATAACAATTCGCTCTACCAGAGCCCTCCCTATCATTGATATGAGAGCACTACCATGCTCAGGTGCTCAGTACTCGTAAACAATCAGTTGGACGCTCAGATGGGTATTTCTCGAGTACCGAGTATAATGGAAGTCAGTGGGGGCCGCGATCATTTTTCCAGAGGATCTTCCTGTTCCTTTATAGAGTTACATTATACACAGATACTTGAGTCGTACCCATCTGAGCATCCAACTGCTCGTTCCAAGTACCGAGCACCCAAGCATCGTAGTGTTCGCTCATCACTACTCCTGATCACCGCCTACTTGGCAACATCCCTGGTACTTCTAATTAGTGAGCACGCCATTGCGGCATGATGGTACTACTAATCAGACAAGGAGCTAACCGTGCCCCTTGGTAGGTCCAGTGGCCACCGATTACTGATGCGGCCACTTGATTAGGATCCTGCGACTCTTTTTGCTCCTTGTCACTCAAATCTTTTGATTTCAGGTTGATAATCTTTAATTCGTTCGATTCAAAAATCTGGACCCCTAAGGTTTTGGATTGAGTAGGTCTTTAGTTCCATTACGAGTGCTCCTGTGATGATCTGAAGTCTCCACAGTTTTGTACCAATATTCTGATCAAGAATACGCCCCTTGGGGTCAAGTCTTAAGGCTGCTCTGGATAATTACCCTGTGAGTACAGGGGGTTGTCTTTAGGTTGCTCTGGATAATTACCCTGTGAGTACAGGGGTTGTCTTTAGGCTGCACTGGATAATTACCCTATGAGCTCATGGGTTGTCTTTAGGTTGCTCTGGATAATTACCCTATGAGCTCTGGGTTTGTCTTTAGGTTGCTCCAGATAATTATCCTGTGAGCTCAGGGGTTGTCTTTAGGCTGCTCCAGATAATTACCCTGTGAGCTCAGGGGTTGTTTTTAGGCTGCTTCCGATAATTACCCCATGAGCTCAGGGGTTGTCTTTAGGTTGCTCTGGATAATTACCCTGTGAGCTCAGGGCTTGTCATTAGGTTGCTCTGGATAATTACCCTGTGAGCTCAGGGGTTGTCTTTAGGTTACTCCGGATAATTACCCTGTGAGCTCAGGGGTTGTCTTTAGGTTGCTATGGATAATTACCCTGTGAGCTCAGGGTTGTCTTTAGGCTGCTCCAGATAATTACCCTGTGAGCTCAGGGGTTGTCTTTAGGTTACTCCGGATAATTACCCTGTGAGCTCATGGGTTGTTTTTAGGCTGCTTCGGATAATTACCCCGTGAGCTCAGGGGTTGTCTTTAGGTTGCTCCAGATAATTATCCTGTGAGCTCAGGGGTTGTCTTTAGGTTACTCCGGATAATTACCCTGTGAGCTCAGGGGTTGTCTTTAGGTTGCTATGGATAATTACCCTGTGAGCTCAGGGGTTATCTTTAGGTTGCTCTGGATAATTACCCTGTGAGCTCAGGGGTTATCTTTAGGTTGCTCTGGATAATTACCCTGTGAGCTCAGGGGTTGTCTTTAGGCTGCTCCAGATAATTACCCTGTGAGCTCAGGGGTTGTCTTTAGGTTACTCCGGATAATTACCCTGTGAGCTCATGGGTTGTTTTTAGGCTGCTTCGGATAATTACCCGTGAGCTCAGGGGTTGTCCTTAGGTTGCTCTGGATAATTATCCTGTGAGCTCAGGGGTTGTCTTTAGGTTACTCCGGATAATTACCCTGTGAGCTCAGGGTTGTCTTTAGGTTGCTATGGATAATTACCCTGTGAGCTCAGGGTTATCTTTAGGTTGCTCTGGATAATTACCCTGTGAGCTCAGGGTTGTCTTTAGGCTGCTCCAGATAATTACCCTGTGAGCTCAGGGTTGTTTTTAGGCTGCTTCCGATAATTACCCCATGAGCTCAGGGGTTGTCTTTAGGTTGCTCTGGATAATTACCCTGTGAGCTCAGGGCTTGTCATTAGGTTGCTCTGGATAATTACCCTGTGAGCTCAGGGGTTGTCTTTAGGCTGCTCCGGATAATTATCCTGTGAGCTCAGGGGTTGTCTTTAGGTTGCTCTGGATAATTACCCTGTGAGCTCAGGGGTTGTCTTTAGGCTGCTCCGGATAATTACCCTATGAGCTCAGGGGTTGTCTTTAGGCTGCTCCGGATAATTACCCTGTGAGCTCAGGGGTTGTCTTTAGGCTGCTCTGGATAATTACCCTGTGAGCTCAGGGTTGTCTTTAGGTTGCTCCAGATAATTACCCTGTGAGCTCAGGGGTTGTCTTTAGGTTGCTCTGGATAATTATCCTTTGAGTTTGGGGATCTGTCTTTAGGTTGCGCTGGATAATTACCCTTCTGGATAATTACCCTTTAAGTTTGGGGTGGGGGGGGTTTGTCTTTAGGCTGTTCTGGATAATTACCATGTAAACCATCATTATCCAGAGCAGCCTAAAGACCAAAAAACTAAATAAAATGGCCCATATCTCTGGAACAGCATGTTAGAATAAATAAAAGAAAGAGGCGAAATACTCAGGGAAGCAGTGAGAAAAACATAAGAGCCAACAGTCATTTAACCTGATCTATCGAGGGAGGAGGAGCAGAATGAAAGAGAATCTCATGACCATAACTACAATGCATCTGCTTCTTGTAAGTGTTCTGTCTCACCCTGGTGCTGGATTCATAGCTACACTGCTCAATACTGTTGAACAACATCCTGTACTGGATAGACACAGGAGGGTAGGGAGTATCTCTTGTTTGTGTGTGCTGTGTGTCATAGCATCTAGTCTTTACCCACTAGCTCGGAGACGACTGAAAATGTAGATTGTGTGCCTTCAGAGGGGATAACTGTTGACAAATACAGGAGGCAAGTGATATAATGGCCAGATGTTCCTCTTTGTATGGGCACAGGGTGGCTTATACTGAACAAGGTGTCTGTATCTACTTGTGTGCTGTACAGGAAAACCAAAGGGGACACAAAAGAAGACGCCAATCCTTCCCCCCGCGTGTGCTGTAGCGGGAGCTAAGCCGTAAGCAGCTTGTGCCGTGCCGGTGCCGAGCCGCTTGTCTAAGACAACTGCTATATACGTGCTACAGTGCAAATGTTAAATGTTAGTTTGATATTGAAGGATAATCCCACAGAATCGCTCAGCACTCCATCTTATTTATCTCCTGAGAGATCAGAAAGGCCCTCTGAGGAAAATACCTCTGAATATCTAATTAGTTCTGCAGTCGCGTTACTGTCATTTTTGGAGAATCGCTGGCGTGCTCAAAAAACCGCACGTTTTCTACTAAGTTTGACTTGTAAGGAGTTATTAATGAACGGGCAGGACTCTGACCTTATCATTAAGACGCTACTGTCAAAATATGCAATGTTTTTGCAAAGTTTTTTTAAATTTTTTTTTTAAGTTTGATGGTACGTAATGTTTGCTCAGCCTATCATTTCCCCTTTAATACGGTCGCACCCCGTCGACAAGTTAATGCCTAATCGTCAATGCATTCCTATGATTCCAGGAGGAATAATAGATGAACAGCCCTAAATAAGACACTCTAGAATTGGAGAAGGAGGTGAGCTGTGATATCTCCTATTGTGAATGGTGGATCCTGTGTTATATACTGTATATAGAGGTGTTATCAGTCATTGTATAGGAGGAGGTGAGCTGTGACATCACCTATTGTAAATGGAGGATCCTGTGTTATCTACTGTATATAGAGGTGTTATCAGTCATTGTACAGGAGGAGAGGTGAGCTGTGATATCACCTATTGTGATTGGTGGATCCTATGTTATCTACTGTATATAGAGGTGTTATCAGTCATTGTACAGGAGGAGGAGGTGAGCTGTGATATCACCTATTGTGAATGGTGGATCCTGTGTTATCTACTGTATATAGAGGTGTTATCAGTCATTGTACAGGAGGAGGTGAGCTGTGATATCACCTATTGTGAATGGTGGATCCTGTGTTATCTACTGTATATAGAGGTGTTATCATTCATTGTACAGGAGGAGGAGGTGAGCTGTGATATCTCCTATTGTGAATGGTGGATCCTGTGTTATATACTGTATATAGAGGGGTTATTAGTCATTGTATAGGAGGAGGTGAGCTGTGACATCACCTATTGTAAATGGAGGATCCTGTGTTATCTACTGTATATAGAGGTGCTATCAGTCATTGTACAGGAGGAGGTGAGCTGTGATATCATCTATTGTGAATGGTGGATCCTGTGTTATCTACTGTATATAGAGGTGTTATCAGTCATTGTACAGGAGGAGGAGGTGAGCTGTGATATCACCTATTGTGAATGGTGGATCCTGTGTTATCTACTGTATATAGAGGTGTTATCAGTCATTGTACAGAGGAGGAGGTGAGCTGTGATATCACCTATTGTGAATGGTGGATCCTGTGTTATCTACTGTATATAGAGGTGTTATCAGTCATTGTACAGGAGGAGGAGGTGAGCTGTGATATCACCTATTGTGAATGGTGGATCCTGTGTTATCTACTGTATATAGAGGTGTTATCAGTCATTGTACAGGAGGAGGAGGTGAGCTGTGATATCACCTATTGTGATACCCTTCCTTCTTGTCTACTTCTGAGCAGGGGCCACAGTCTCTTAGCCCGGTGAGGACAGGGGACCCACATCAATCCAAGGCCAGTTTCATGAGTTGATTGGACCAAGATGGTTGGATCACCTCTGGTCTCCGGACACTAAATCGGCCACCGCTTGTATCTTTTGAAGGCCTTTCAGTTTAGGTCCGGAGACACGTGACCATTCTCCGACTAGACCGGGAATATCAAAAGTATTTAAGCTTTTTTTCCCGCTATCAACTATAATTAATAACTTGTTTAATCTGGAGAACCCCTTTAAAACATGCTGCAAAATCAGGAGAAATCATACCCTGCATAAACCTCCAATGCAATCACCTCGGTAGACTTGACCTAGCGGACTCCATTGTGTCGTCCTCGCCTCCCTCTGCCGTGTAGTTCATCACTGTCTCACGTAAACAGGCTTATTCTGTCTCTTTAAGTTTGCTTGAGCGGATAGGAAGTAATTGCAGCTATGAAATAACTTGCAATTAGCTCGTTAATTAAGGGCAAGCTGTTAATGAGGGTGCTGTGTGAGCTCTTTCCCTCCACTCCAGGATCTCTGGGAATTAGTCGGACCTTTGTCACTGATGAATAATGCTCGTTAACCCTACAGCTACCTGCGAGATCAGCGCCCCTTTATGCCAATACAGTAACCCGCTAATCTCTCCATTACCATCATTTTTTGGTGTCTCCTATAACAAGATTGTAAATCTGCATTATGCAAAATCCTGGAAATAATTTGCATCTATGGAGCAGCGGTTGCAATAATGCCCAAGGAGAAGGAATCTATAATTCTAGGTCTAGAAAGATGAAGCCAAATCTCCCGGCTCCTCAATTTCCCTGATCCAAGTCCAACGCCACCAAAATGGACACCTACTCTGACTCCACAGCCCTGATGTGCAGTTGGTAAGCCAAGCCTCCAACTCCGACTCCACCAAGATGGACACTTACCCCAACTCCACAACCCTAACGTGCAATTAGTGAGCCAAACCTCCAACTCCGACTCCACCAAGATGGACACCTACTCTGACTTTGCAGCCATGGTGTGCAAGACTGTAAGCTAAACCTTCGGTGACTCAGTTTCCGTGAATCCGACTCATACTCCACCGAAGTGGACTTCGACTCCACAGCCCTGATTTGCAGGACTCTGGTCTGTCTGCCATAGACTACTTGGAGGTTTTGCAATACTAATCCGACCCCCTTTCTTTTGTCCTAATTCTCCCTAACTAAAACTTTCCCATTACACTAGTGCTACCTACTCTGCGTCACTTTTGGGGGGCAAGACTGCCTCTCTGAGTGACAGCAGTGTGGGCACATCACTGGTGGGGCTGCCTCTCTGTGAGTGACAGCGGTTTGGGCACGCATGACCCAGAATCACACTTTACTCTCCTCTCAACCCTCACCACTGACGTGCCCTGCTCAGTTAGTCCGAATCCGGTTTCTAGACTGGAAGGATCAAAGCTAGAACAACAGTTAAATGTATTTATGAGCCAATAGAGATAAGCTTACAGGAGCCGAGCAGGTAGCAGAAGTATATTGGGAAAGTGTTAGGAATACTTAGTACAAAAGAAAGGGAATCACATTAGTAGTGGAAAAAAGCTTTAAGTACCCAGGCTTTTGTGAACCATTTTGCTCATCCTATTGAGGTACTTATGTCCATAATAGGACTACAGTCTGCTGCTTGCACACTTGCGACCTATTGACTGCTAGGAAAGTTGTGGGTGAGTTTAAAGTATTGTTGACCATGCTTTCAGGTTTGGTGGTCTACTAATCATTCTGCTCCTTAATATATTGGTGGACTCTCTAGATTTACCAAATACACCATTATACTGCTCGAGGTAAGCGGCACTGTTGACGTTGCATCGACGATGTGTTGCCTCTTGGCTGGTATCGTGTACACATTCTAATCAAATAAATAGGACGGGTGCATGATTCACTGCCAGGTGTGCATGAGAACTGCCGATACTGGTCAGGCTGCCCCCCCCGCCAGCAGCACCCCCAATTCGTAAACGAGACTTGCTGGTTAACCCCTTCAAGTATCTTGTGAAGAACAGAATCCGCTCATCCGTGTTCCTCTTGTTCTATCTGTGCTGACTTTGGATGCCATGTTTTCACTGTGCAGAATGAATTTGCAGATTTTCCCCTCTCCCATTGCTGTGTATCTCGTGTTCTTGTCCCTCGTTATTATAGCTCCTTTATTCGGTAAGCTGTGTGGGAAGCCGAGGATCCCATCGTCTGATGTTTACCCTCGCCCAACCCTGTGTAGGACGAGATTTGATCTCTGTCTGTGTCAGATAATCCCAGTAATGTTGCTGATTGTATCGGCCGGGAGACGCGCCTGATTCCTGCAGTGCAAACACTGTGTGCCGATGATGCAGGATTCCACCGTTTCCATGGCAACCTAAAGGGAGATTACAATTTAGCCGTACGTTTTCTGTGGTCTGTCTTCTGCTGCCCACACATCGCTGCATTTCTGGATTTTTAACTTTGACCTCGCATAGCGGTGAATTTTCTCTTTTGTGCTTCCACTTACCGTGAGATGATGATCCTTTCCGCCCGTTAATCTTTCACCTGAACTGCGATGTGCTGCCCACATACTGTTTATTTTTATTTAGATTTTTTTGCATATTGTATTGATCAGCGTCGGTTTGGGGTGAGCGGTCGTTTACGTAAAGGCACATTTGACCGAGGGGCCGCCATGTCGCCCTGTTGTCTTACGGTCCCGGGTCCAGAGCTATGAATCTGCGGGGAGTTGTATGTTATCCTTGTGTGGTTTCCTCTGGGTTCTCTGATCTCCTCCCGCACTCTCCAAAAACATAGCGAAAGGTCAACTGGCTTCCGTTGTTGGCCGGGCATGTAAGAGCTCATTCATCCGTACTGTTTTGGGCTGTGTTCTGGATGCATATTAAAGCATTTACGGGATGGAGCAATAATAGGGAACCCATAAGGGCCAAGACTGTTCTTGTGCACGCATAAAAAGAATTGTCCATTCTGCATTTCTCCAATCAGTAGAGATGATGAGCTGACAAATTTGCAGCCACGTATGTGCTGAAGTCATGCGAACCCCCTCCTACCGGCCGCCGGCATCGCTGGCTCCTCTCTCAACAGTTTGGTGTGATGGCTTCCCTTCCCGATTTCAGCGAGACAATGAGATGGTTCACAAGGCCCGGTGTGGCTGTTATGACTATCAGGATGGCTGCTTGACCATGTTCCTGCACGTGTTTTTGCTCAACCTTAGTAATGAGCGAACCCTACCATGCTCGAATGCTGTTGTAACCAGGGCTGTGGAGTCGGTAAGCCAAATCTCAGACTCCTCAGTTTCCCTGAATCCGAATCCAACTTCACCAAAATGAACACCAACTACACGACTCCGAGTCCAGACCCCTGGTGTAGTCAGTAAGCCAAAACACTCACTCCAACTCCTCAACTTCCGTGAGTCCAACTCCTCCATAATGAACACAGACTCCGACTCCACAGCCCTGGTTGTAATGAACTGATGATGTTAATGTACTCGAGTCGCACCCATACAAGTATCAATTGCTTGTTAGAGTACCGAGTACCTGAGCATGGTAGTGCTCGCTCATCACTACTCAACCCTACTGGAAGCAATGTTCCTGTGTAATGATGAGTGGGCACTACTGTGCTCCGTCCTCGTAACAAGCAGTTGATGCTCAGATGGCCGTGACTCGTGTACACGATTATAATGGAAATCAATGGGAAACTCGAGCATTTTTCCCCTATTTCTTTTGGATAAATGCTTGAGTTCCCATTGACTTCCATTATACTTGGGTACTCGAGTCGTGCCCATCTGAGCATCTTGCTTGTTACGAGTACCAAGCAACCAAGCATGGCAGTGCTCGCTCATCACTACTCAACCCAATTGAAAGTAGAGTCCATGATGATGATGAGCGAGCACTAACATGCTCGAGTGCTCGCTACTCGTAACGAGCAGTTGGATACTTACATGGGTGTGACTCGAATAACCAAGTCTAATAGACATCAATGGGAAACTTGAACATTTTCTCCAAAGGATTCCAGGAAAAATGCTTAATTTCCCCATTGCCTTCCATTATACTCGGTACTCAAGTCATGCCAATCCAAGCATCCAGGTGTTCCTTACGAGTACCGAGGAACCGAGCATGGAGAGCAGATAATTGAGGAGGATTTAATTACGTCTCTCCCAATGCTGAAACAGGGAATGTGATAGTTATTTTACTGTCAAATTTATTGCTATTCTGTCTTCTAGTGCTCTTCTGCCTCTACTCCTTAGCAGGCGTGCTTCGATGATGACATCAGTCTTCAAGCTCCTGCTCCTAGCTTCTCGGCAGGGGTGCTTTCTGGATGATTGACGCATCTCAAGCTCTCTGCTCCTACTTCCTCTAGCAGAGGCGGCTTTCTGGATGATGACGTCAGTCTTCAGAGCTCTTTGCCTCCTAGCTTCTTCAGCGGGGCGGTGCTTTCTGGATGATTGACAGTCGGTCTTCCAGAGCTCTTCTGCCTCCTAGCTGCCTTCTAGGCGGGGCGGTGCTTTCTGGATGATTGACAGTCGGTCTTCCAGAGCTCTTCTGCCTCCTAGCTTCCTTCTAGGCAGGGCGGTGCTTTCTGGATGATTGACAGTCGGTCTTCCAGAGCTCTTCTGCCTCCTAGCTCCCTTTGCGGTTGTGCTTCGATATGACAGTCTGTCTTCCTGAGCTGCTGCTCTAGGCAGGGGCGGTGCTTTGTGGATGATTGACAGTCGGTCTTCCAGAGCTCTTCTGCCTCCTAGCTTCCTTCTAGGCGGGAACGGTGCTTTTGGATGATTGACCGTCGGTCTTCCAGAGCTCTTCTGCCCCTAGCTGCATTCTAGATCTGGGGAGGGGGTGTTTTCTGGATGATTGACAATCGTCTTTCAAGCTCTTCTGCCTCCTAGCTTCCATCTAGGCGGGGGTGGTGCTTTCTGGTGATTGACAGTCGGTTTCCGGAGCTTCTCTGCCCTAGCTTCCTTCTGGGGGGGGGTGCTTACTGGATGTCTAAGCTAGTCTAAGCATGAGCTATTTGCTGTCTTTGACCGTAAGGACACTTGCACTGGCTGGATTCAGAGGAGCGCTTGCAAACTCCATAGCAATGAGCTTGTAGCGCTGTGCTCCCTGCCTAAAATACTGACCGCCGCTAAATAACTGCAGAGGTGGCTTGTACCCTAGACAATGAGCTGTAACCTACAGAATTAAAAACCCTTCTGAAAATGGAGAGGATTTTTATTTGAAGCTAATTGGCAATATTACTGGTATTTTGTAAGCAGTTTGCAATTTTATCAGTTTGAACAAACCCCCCCTTTCATAGTGCTTAATAAGAGTAGATTTCACTCTCTACGTAAAGCTGAAAATGCACAAAAAAACAAACGCTGCAAAAAAAAGTGCATGTGCCAGAAACCTGGAGAGCGTCGTCTGTAATTGTCATTTGCTGCAGTCGCTCGTCGTCCTCGGGCTTCAGTTTGGAGGATGGGGCATAATCCATACTTTCATCTCGATGGATCCCGGGAAAAGCCATCACTGCAGTAATGAAGTCTTGTGATAGAGGTGACACCTCTGCATCCGTGCTCCCAGATAGGAGGCTGACAAACGTGAGATCATTTACATTGTCACATACAGGCTGCAGCACGGGCGATGGATCAGATCAGGAGGACAGGCTGCTGTGACAGCAGCTGGGCGGTACAGCCGGGCAGCATCCATTACAGTAAATATGGGTACAGGTCGTCTGGGAAAGAGGTGGTTGCGAGTTTCAGCTTGCACCATTTATTCGTGCTTTAAATGCAGATCCCCTACCCCCTGTCTCGTGCCCTCCTTCCATTTACTTCACCTTCTTTTGCTGCTGCTCCAATTGGTCCCTGGCAATTTGTGACCTGCCGGCAGCCCCAGTGTGTCATAGAGCGTGCCAGAGTTTACATCTCAATACAACTCTATTGGAGCCTATCACAATAGACTGCTCTGCAGTCTTTAAATGGGTTTATTTCTGTTGGTGCCTTTTGGGTTAATGTTGGTAGCCATATTGCAGTCCATGGTTTGGCTGTGGCTCTCCAGTAGTAGGTAGCTGCTGGTGGCTGTGTCAGGTGATCACTCCCGCCAACCTTTAAATAATCCCATTACCCCTCAGCTGTTGTCGGTGAAAGAGTTCATTCTCTGCAAGGACCGTGTGCTGTTTAGACACCATGTGCTGTTCTGCAGAAGCCCTGCATGTAGCTTTGTGGAGATTGCCGTCTTACTGCTTTCCCTGTCCCTGGGTGGAGTTGAGGGACTATAGCCCGAGACTGGTCAGGAGCAGTGCAAGGGTGGCGGCCCAGACATCCTTACCTTTAGAGTTAATTCTGGTTACAGGGTCAGTCGGGGAACCCCAGTCTACAGGTTCAGACTCGCTTCCCAGTTTCCCTTAGCCCATACCTGCCATCCTGCTCCCTAACCCCTTAGTCCGTTATAGCGACCTATGACAGAGCCTTGTTCTGCCCTCCTTCTGGTTCTCATAGACTTGCATTGAGCATTTGTCATGTTTTTTTGAACAGTCAGAAGCTACTGGCACAAGATGGCACCATAGGGCAAGAGCAACGCCGAGAAAGGATGAAAATACAGGGAGCAGGGGACTATTTCAGTGCTGAAATAAATACTCTGCAGATTTTAGTCAATTTACTGCAACAGATTTAACAGCAAAGAGAATAGTAGCAGAATAGATGATGGCAAAAATAATTAAGAATTATTGTTACGGTAAGCTAACAATACTCATTAGATGTCTGTCGAACAAACCCTCCAGTTTGTAAGGATCAATAATGGAGAGGGGCAAATCTACCAAATTGATTTCAGGAGAGTTGCTCAAAATCAGCTGGTATATTCAACTTGCTCCATTAATTTGGCCAGAAAAGGTTAAAAAAAAAAAAATTTCAATATGCACAAATCCTCTGCCCTTTTCATACATTTGCCTCGCCTCGGGCCCGGGACGCCGCCTCGCCTCGGGCCCGGGACGCCGCCTCGCTGGGGCCTGGGACGCCGCCTCGCCTGTGGCCCGGACGCCGCCTCGCCTCTCCTGTGGCCCGGGACGCCGCCTCGCCTCTCCTGTGGCCCGGGACGCCGCCTCGCCTCTCCTGTGGCCCGGGACGCCGCCTCGCCTCTCCTGTGGCCCGGGACGTCGCCTCGCCTCTCCTGTGGCCCGGGACGCCGCCTCGCCTCTCCTGTGGCCCGGGACGCCGCCTCGCCTCTCCTGTGGCCCGGGACGCCGCCTCGCCTCTCCTGTGGCCCGGGACGCCGCCTCGCCTCTCCTGTGGCCCGGGACGCCGCCTCGCCTCTCCTGTGGCCCGGGACGCCGCCTCGCCTCTCCTGTGGCCCGGGACGCCGCCTCGCCTCTCCTGTGGCCCGGGACGCCGCCTCGCCTCTCCTGTGGCCCGGGACGCCGCCTCGCCTCTCCTGTGGCCCGGGACGCCGCCTCGCCTCTCCTGTGGCCCGGGACGCCGCCTCGCCTCTCCTGTGGCCCGGGACGCCGCCTCGCCTCTCCTGTGGCCCGGGACGCCGCCTCGCCTCTCCTGTGGCCCGGGACGCCGCCTCGCCTCTCCTGTGGCCCGGGACGCCGCCTCGCCTCTCCTGTGGCCCGGGACGCCGCCTCGCCTCCCTGTGGCCCGGGACGCCGCCTCGCCTCGCCTGTGGCCCGGGACGCCGCCTCGCCTCGCCTGTGGCCCGGGACGCCGCCTCGCCTCGCCTGTGGCCCGGACGCCGCCTCGCCTCGCCTGTGGCCCGGGAGCCGCCTCGCCTGTGGCCCGGACGCCGCCTCGCCTCGCCTGTGGCCCGTGACGCCGCCTCGCCTGTGGCCCGTGACGCCGCCTCGCCTCGCCTTGGCCGGACGCCGCCTCGCCTCGCCTCGCTGGGCCCGGGACGCCGCCTCGCCTCGCCTGTGGCCCGGGACGCCGCCTCGCCTCGCCTGTGGCCCGGGACGCCGCCTCGCCTCGCCTGTGGCCCGGACGCCGCCTCGCCTCGCCTGTGGCCCGGACGCCGGCGCGCCTCTGCCCAGCATTCTTTATGAAGCTTTAATCATGACGTGTAATAACCTCAGTGATATCTGTCTCCTTTCGCTGGGAAGTGTCAGGAGGAAATTGGGATTGAGCAGTTATATTTAATTCTTGAGATTAGCTGCTGGTAACATTTATCTTTCAGTAGTTTATTCCCTTCAATATTTGCCATATTATACTCATGTTCACGTGGAAACTGCAAATTAAAAATAGTTCATAAAATAATGGTGTTTCGACAAGATAAAGGTCTCTGACACTTGAGTGAATTGTCCTCTTCCCACCCAGAGACATAATTATACCGCCATGTCTAGATCCCAAAGGAAGCCGATCCGGTGTGTGGACATGGTCCGAGGGACCTCACATCAGATATTGGCACTTTTAATGCCTCGCGAGCTCTGACCCTCTTGTTTTTGTCCCTCCACCATTTGTCTTTGACAATCCCAAGACAAACACATTATGATTGTATGTAGTGCAGTATATAAATGTGACATGGAATGATGAAGAGGATGAGCCAAGGATACAGGGAGCTATTGACACCAGAGGTGAGGTGTTTATATATTACCCAGATCACAGAAGACATAAGTGCACAGGATAGAATATTTAAAGACCGCAGCAAGGTCATCTCTTCTGAAGGACACTTATGCAATGTGCTAAAGTAGAAGAAGGAGCCTGGGCTGCTGCTTGGTTTCTGTCTTTACTGAATGGTTCTATGGTTAAAAAATAAAGCGAAATTCACTCATTTCTGTAGACTTTATATTAAAATCCTCAGGAATAGAAGTGATCCAGATCATTCACAGGAATCTGGTCCATCCAGTAGCCACATCTCTAGTCCCGGTGAACCATCTTCTCCCCTCTGGAATCTCCGGCACCCCTTCGGAATCTTAGGCCTTGTGAAACATCACGCGGGCGTTGTCCTGTAAAGCACCACTCCAATTTACGTCGCCTGCCCCTGGTCTTATACTCGCCCTCCGGCGTCTTCATCTGTTTTCACCGATGTCTGTCTCTGGCACTTTGTGACCTGCCGGCAGCTCCAGTGTTTCATGGAGCGTATCGGAGGTTGCAACTAAATGCATGTCTATGAGAGCCTTATTCTAGCCTCGTCTCACTCTCATAGACTTGTATTGAGAGCTTGTGACATTCTTATTTCTGTCTAGTCAGAAGATACGGCACAAAATGGTGTATCTGGTCCGAATTGGTGCCGAAAAAGGCTGAAACCGCCAGGGTGAAGTTTAAGATGTGGGGCAGGGACTTAGATCTAAAGCGCCCCTCCTGCGATGAAAAAATAAATGCTGGAGTTAATGTGCCACCATGCCTACAGATCTTAAGAGGTGGCCAGGATGCCAGCATTTAAAATGGGGTCACAGGGCTCTGGAACTACTGACCTGGCCACTGGATGATCTGTCCTCGGTAATCCTCCATTATACAAGGTCTTCAGCTATCGCCTGGTTGCTTTTATGCTCAACTTTTTGATTTTAACTCTTGGTCATCACACCAGCACACGGTCCCTTGTTCCAAATGCAACCATGTAATAAAATGTTCGCCTACTGGTCCTCAGGGGCCAACAACAGGTCATGTTTTCAGGACTTCGTTAGTATTGCCTAGATGATAATTCCATGACCTGGCCAATATTCAGGATCGCATATCCTGAAAACATGATCTGTTGGTGGCTCTTAAGGTCTGGAGTTGGGGAACACTGATGACAAGTCTACTAAAGCGAAAGGACTCTGTCTAGTAGAGGTGATCTCTTGCCTCGTAGAAGTGGCCTCTTGTCTCGTGGAGGTGGCCTCTTGTCTCGCGGAGTGTGGCCTCTTGTCTCGCGGAGGTGGCCTCTTGTCTCGCGGAGGTGGCCTCTTGTCTCGCGGAGGTGGCCTCTTGTCTCGCGGAGGTGGCCTCTTGTCTCGCGATTGACCTCTCGGAAGGGATGACATTTATAGGATTGGAAGTTCCTAAAGTTACAAATTCATTACAGCTAGATTGTCTACTCTTGAGACCTTCATACACATCGGATGAATGTTGTCTGAAATCGCTGGCAGGATCAACCAATCATCTGATGTGTTTGCGGCCCTGCCCATGTTGAGAGAAGGATTTTCCATTGAGGAGGAAAAGAAAATGGATATTTCTGGTTTACCGCCATTGGAATTTTGATGACTGATACTTTCGTTTTCGGGTAAAATTTGCTTTGTCCGAAGGTTTCTATTTTGTCCTCTCGCCAAAGCTTGGCCAGGCATTCATGTGTATGGCGCAATTGATAGAGAGCGGAGTGCTGGACAAAACCTTGGCATACTCTTATCTTGTGTATGGCCAACTTAGCGTTCAACCATTAAGAACCCCAAAAGTTGGGCGCTGCCACCAAATTTCAAGCTCGTTTTTCTGCTTTGATTTTAGGATTTCTTAAGTGCAACTTTGCAATTTACTTGATGAGGACAGAAGTACTCTTTATTAGTGTACAGCTTAATGCGCACTGGCCACCTCTGCAGCCTGTCAGTAAGCAGGAGCGCAGCATTTACAAGCTGTTATATAGGTATAGAGGAGTGATGAACGAGCACTACAATGCTCCGGTGCTCGTCTTCGAAACAAGTAAGCCGGACACTTGGACGGGCTTGACCTGGGTACTGAGTATTCTGGAAGTCAATGGGAAATTCCAAGCAATCTTTCGAAGAGTCTTTGGAAAAATGTTTGTTTCCCATTGACTCTCCCTGTACTCTATTTGAGCCTGCTCAAGTGTCCGACCTGCTCGTTTCGAGGACCGAGCACTGGAGCATTGCAGTGTTTGCTCATCGCTAGTATGAAAGTTCTCCTCTATTCCGGTTTGCTGTCAGGCAGCGCCATAATGCAGCTTGTATCTATCACAGCACGGATTTAAAAGGCAGTCGTTCATCCATATGGTACAAAGCTGGGACGACACAAATCTGCATTCCATCCAGTACATACAGTAGCAAAAGGAAACTGCCGGATCATGGCGGGAGCCGCTGTAACAACATATATTTAATGCAGGGGGAAGCGCCACTACTCGGCAGCAGATTTCTGAGAACTGTCTTCTTGGGCTTAATCCATAAGGACTCCAGCAGTAAGAATTCTGCATCCGATTCTTGGAGAGCTCCCTGGTCTGATCATAGGATCATTGTAATCCCTTTTGGCTTTTATATGGTTCGTTTTGTTTATTTTACATCAAAGCCATTTTAATGCTCGATGGCAGCCGGGAAATCGAAAGAAGAAATCCAAGTCTTTCTCAGTAAATGTGACCGGCATAGTAGATTGTCTTAATAGAGTTGAATGCAGTGACCATGTCCTTCTCATATTTAGCATTTTTTGTTTTCATAAAAAATTTAAGACATAGTCATATTAAGCTGTATTGTCCCTGCTGTGTTTACATGATGGATTTGTGCTGCACCCAAAATTTGCTGTCTTGACAGCAAAAAAAGCTGCATCGAAAATGCAGGTTTTGCTGCGTTGTTTGGTGGGCTGCGCTGTCTGGTGGGCTGCGCTGTCTGGTGGGCTGCGCTGTCTGGTGGGCTGCGCTGTCTGGTGGGCTGCGCTGTCTGGTGGGCTGCGCTGTCTGGTGGGCTGCGCTGTCTGGTGGGCTGCGCTGTCTGGTGGGCTGCGCTGTCTGGTGGGCTGCGTTGTCTGGTGGGCTGTATTTGTCTGGTGGGCTGCGTTGTTTTTGGCGGGCTGTATTTGTTGGGCTGTATTTGTTGGGCTGTGTTTGGTGGGCTGCGTTGTTTGGTGGGCTGCGTTGTTTGGTGGGCTGCGCTGTCTGGTGGGCTGCGCTGTCTGGTGGGCTGCGCTGTCTGGTGGGCTGCGCTGTCTGGTGGGCTGCGTTGTCTGGTGGGCTGCGTTGTCTGGTGGGCTGCGTTGTCTGGTGGGCTGTATTTGTCTGGTGGGCTGCGTTGTTTTTGGCGGGCTGTATTTGTTGGGCTGTATTTGTTGGGCTGTGTCTGGTGGGCTGCGTTGTTTGGTGGGCTGCGTTGTCTGGTGGGCTGCGTTGTCTGGTGGGCTGCGTTGTCTGGTGGGCTGCGTTGTTTGGTGGGCTGCGTTGTTTGGTGGGCTGCGTTGTTTGGTGGGCTGCGTTGTCTGGTGGGCTGCGTTGTTTGGTGGGCTGCGTTGTCTGGTGGGCTGTATTTGTCTGGTGGGCTGCGTTGTTTGGTGGGCTGCGCTGTCTGGTGGGCTGCGTTATTTAGGGGCCGCTATAATATGCTATTTTTAGCTATGAAAAAAGAATATGATTGACTTTAGTCAACTTTGGCGGGCTGCGTTGTCTGGTGGGTTGCGCGTTGTCTGGTGGGTTGCGCGTTGTCTGGTGGGTTGCGCGTTGTCTGGTGGGCTGCGCTATCTGGTGGGCTGCGCTGTTTGGGAGCCGCTACAATAGCCTATTTTAGCTATGAAAAAAGAATGATTGACTTGACTCCTTCCTTTACTCTGCAGCTCCTTAAGGGGAATCTGTCAGCAGGTTTTTGCAATCTCGTCTGACAGCAACATAATGTAGACAAAGAAAGCCTGAATCCAACAATGTGTTTACATAGATTGCTGACTGCAGCTGTTTTGACACGATCAAAGCATTAATTTTCAGGAACACAGCAGAGCTACCCCTGTCCACACGAGTCTCTCTATAGAGATTATACACTGACAATGAGGTGTCAAACACATCAGGGTGCATGTTGGACTGCCCTGCGTGTGACAAAGTAGTCCAGTAATGGTAATCACCAGGTGATAAAGCCTTTAGTTTATGTAAACAATAGCACACAGACTGATGAGAGGCACAGTTGATTTTTGTGTTTTATCCCTTACAGCATGTTGTCCTCAGCTTCTATAATAAATCTCTGCTGCCAGATTCCCTTTAAGATTTGCTTTCATGTATGGACTGCTTATTCCCATGACAAGGACACCTTCATAAATCCGTCTTTACACCTTACTTTACACTGCATTTCAGCTTCTTAAAGGGAACCTGTCACCTAATCTATGGCCCCTAAACTATCACTACCTGCCCCTACAGACCCTAACTAGCTCCCTAACCATCCCTGCCTGACCTAATAGTGCTTTATATAAGGTGAATAAAACACTTTATAAACTTACAATTTCTCCGTCTGTGGGGCGTTCCTGTCGGCTCTTGTCTGCAGGGCGGTGTCCCCAGAGCCGCGCTCCCCCCGCCTCGCTCCCTTCCTAACGCCCTAATGGGCGGCATTATCGATTTGAAGAGCGGGGGAGCCCAGTGGAATCTTCCCGCCCCGCTCTTCATGACGCGAGACCGGAAACCGCGTCATTTCCGGTCCGCGCATGCGTAGTGCGCCGGGTGAAGCCGAAGCCGAGTCCCGGCGTCGCTAGGCAACGATCGGGAGCGTCTTCGGAAGGTGAGTATTTGTGGCCCCCTCCCTCCCAAACCAGCACATATATATGTGTGTGTAATCCACATGTACATATGGATTACACACACATATATACATTAACTTTGATTAGGCACATTTCATATGTGCATCTATATATATATATATATATATATGCACATATGTATAGTTAGATTGTGTGTGTGTGTATACATACGTGTGTGTGTGTGTGTGTATACATACGTGTGTGTGT
>JARQOC010000009.1:27477681-27582681 GCA_033576535.1 Allobates femoralis | reverse complement strand
GCCTGAGTCACAATTACCATCCAGGACAGGACTCTGCTCTCCGGTCCATCGCTCTGTCTGTGGGATTGATGGAAGTTGCTGACAGGTCACAGATCTGGGGGGGTGAAAGGGAGGGCAGAGAAAGTTCAAACAACTGCTGTAAATTCCCTGTGCCTCAGATGGCAGCCACCAGACCAGAGAGCATCCAGACATCTCACTGCAGAAACCTCCAGGCCGGAGGTAATACTCCTTCTTACCGCCCAGGATGAAGGAGCTCAGCAGACGCAGGAGATGAAGCCGGAGGACTTGCCCGGTACCAGCAGACAGTGCAGGTAGTGCATGGCCCCTGGTCAGCAGCGTGTACAGTAGCTTCAGGGAGGCGTCCATCAGCTGGAGCCGCAGAGGAGTGGAGGAGTATCCTCCAAGAAGCAGCTGCAGGAACACAGCCGGAAGCTCCACACCGGAAACGCGACTGCGGCTACTGTGCAGCTCCCTGGCTGTGCCCGGCCGGCGGCCGCAGAAAGACAGAAAGGGGCCACAGGCGACCTCTTAAAGGTAAAGAGCGGCCGCAACGGCCCAATTCCCATTCAGCCCACCGGGAAAACTCCCGGTATGCCCTATGGCCAGTCCGGGCCTGGGTGTATTGTATCAGCGCCTGCGCAGTGAAGTGATATGTACTGTCCCCCTCTTTATCTGCAAACTGTGCATGTGCTGGATGCCGCTGATCTCTTCCTTAGGGCAGGGACACACTGTCCGACAGACATCCGAGTTTGACGGAGGAGACTCTGAAAAGGTTGCAGCAATGACCCTGAATGGCCTTTCCCTCTCTGGACAGGGAGTCTGGAGCTGCACAGAAACACAAGCAGCCGACAGCCCCGTCCTGACAGGGAGAAGCCATTCAGGGTCACTGCTCCAGCCCTTTCCGAGTCTCCTCCGTCAAACTCGGATGAGTGTGTCCGGGCCCTTAGTCATTGAAATACACATTGTGTATTATTACAGCGCATGCGCAACATGAACAAGATGCCAGGGCCCCAACGCCTCATTATACGCATGCGCCATATATCAGTGGATTGTTCTCTTCTCCCCGAAGATGTTCGTAAAGATTACGTTAATTACCTAAAGCTTAGTATAATTTATATCTGTAAATATTGATGGCAAGATGAAGGTAAAGATTGCTAAAAGGGATAAAATTGCATGCTAACACCTACTCATACTCCATGTACTGTATATACATTTTGGTCTACAGGTTGCAGACATCGCATTTTTCATATCTTAATGTTGTTTTTTTCAGCCGGGGATTCTCCATTTGCACATCACATCTTATATACCAGCCAATCATTACAACGGCAATGCCTTTTCTCACTCTTTCTTTTACCAGGTAAGCAACTTTGCATTTTTTGTGATCGATAGCTTGAAAGCTTAAGCAACATGTATTTACTTCCAGAAGCTTACTAAGCACCTTTTTTTGGAAAAACTATTGAAAGTGGATCTATCACTAGATTACACAATACAAAATGCATACGTTCCAAAATAGATCTTATCTCTGATTATTATTATTACTATGATTTATTTATATAGCGCCATTAGATTCCATGGCGCTTTACATATGAAGTGGGGAGAACAAGGACAAATACAGTATATAGGGACAATCAAGTCTTGCAGATACATGAGGGCTGAAGCTAGTGTACCTAGTCTCAAATACCATGTCAGAATGGCTGCTTAAAGTTGAACTAAATCTTCACCCACCTAGCTTGATTGACCGCTATTCAGTGTCTTTTTTTTTTTCTCTCCAACTAGCCTGATGAACAGGTCCTCATCATCCTTCCTCTCTGCTAAATTTCTATCCACATAGCCTGATTGACAGTTCCTCAGAGTCCGTCCTTCATTATCCCTATTCTCCAACCATCTAGCATCATTACCTACTCTTCAATGCCTCTCCTTCCAGCTGCCAAATATTTACCCACCTATCCTGATAGCTCCTCACTGCTCAGTGTCCCTCTCCCCTGCTGGAATCTCACTCTGCTCAGTACATACTACAGCTGTAGGTCACACTGGATGAAACTTACTAACAGCTGCACTAGAGATAACTCAGATCCCTGACATTGCAGTGTCACGTCTGCCAAGTTTTACAACCAGAACCCACTACTGACAGCTCGGGCACCTATATATTTATTTCTACACGATAGGTGATAAATGGACGATCAGTTATTATCTAACCACTGGGACAATCCCAATCATAAGACTGGGGGTCCAGTATCCTTCGTGTGAAGTGATGCCGATGTGTGATATGTCATATGGTGGGTGTATGTATGTATACAGTATATACATGGATATGTGTGCGTGAGTATATACATACATATATATATATTATGAATATAATTATTTCTTTCTTAAACAGGGTACTGAGAGCAAACTCTTTGTATCCCGGGAGTATCTCCAGAGTGTCGGGAGTCTTATTCTTCTGGTCGTTCACTGCTTTGCTCACCATACAGCCGGCGACTTCAATGATGATTCCAACTCGTCATTCCTGAGGATATTTTATCAGGTATAAGAAAGGGGCAAAACTATAGAGGCAAGAGGCAAAAAACTGTGGCTACACTGAGACCCTGCAGCCTGGAGGAGGGGACAAAGGTCCCTCTACTTCACATACCCTGTTTCCATGAAAATAGGAGTGTCATATATTGATTTTTGTTCCCAAAGGTGGACTAGGTCTTATTTTCAGGGGATTTCTTATCCCCATCATCCTCTTGCAGCCCCCATCATCCTCATCATCCTTTTGCAGCCCTTAATACAGTATCCCCATCATCCACTTGCAGCCCCCAATACAGTATCCCCGTCATCCTTTTGCTGCCCTTAATACAGTATCCCCATCATCCTTTTGCAGCCCCCATCATCCTCTTGCAGCCCCCAATACAGTATCCTCGTCATCCTTTTGCAGCCCTTAATACAGTATCTCCATCATCCTTTTGCAGCCCACATCATCCTCTTGCAGCCCCTAATACAGTATCTCCATCATCCTTTTGCAGCCCCCATCATCCTCTTGCAGCCCCCAATACAGTATCCCCGTCATCCTTTTGCAGCCCTTAATACAGTATCCCCATCATCCTTTTGCAGCCCCCATCATCCTTTTGCAGCCCTTAATACAGTATACCCATCATCCTTTTGCAGTCCCCATCATCCTCTTGCAGCCCCCAATACAGTATCCCCGTCATCCTTTTGCAGCCCCCAAAATCTTCATTAACTGCAAAAAAAAAAACATATACACACACCCCTTTTCTCACCAGTCCTCCGCGCTGTATGTATTCTGGGTGCCGGTCTGAGATCTCTGGCTCAGCTACTATAGATGTAAGCCGCTGACGTTAGCTGCTGGCCTCTGATTGGCCAGCGGGTGTTGGCCTCTGATTGGCCAGTAGCTGCTATTAAAGGCACTGAGCCAGTGAGTTTGCAGGGCTTGGAATACATAAAGTGGCGCTCACCTGGACGATTCTCATTTCGCTCTAGAACATGTAAGCGGCAGGTTATCCCTCTGGGTATAAGATTTGATACATGGAATCTAGAAGTAAATATAAATGTTGGAAATAGAAAGAATTAATCCAAGTATAAGGTAAGAGATCATAGGAGAATGTCAACATAGTGAGTGCCGATCGGTGATATAATGTCAGTAAGGTCAGCCGGTAATGCAAATTGTAGTCAACACAATCGTAAACAAAAACATGTGATGATCGGCTGATAAAGGAGCCATGATCGGGACCGAGCGTCCATGTGACAGGCGTTTCATTCCTCCCATGTTCAGGCATTGAAGGTCTGCTTAGCGGAAGGCTTCGTCCCCAGACTCCAATCACAGCGTAATAATCTACAATGTGAGGACGTCGGTGACCGACCACAATCCGAGATGATTAATAAGAAAAAGACGGACCCACTGTCAACCGTAATATCCCTCAGATCTGACGTCTCAACGGATTATCAGAAGGTACGCGGAAAATGTATAAAATGTGTATTGTCAACATTGCCAATTGAACAAAAGAACAACAGAAAACGTTGTGTAGCCCAAAAAATATATGGAAATAAGCATTAAAAGGTAAGTTGTATAATATAGTACCATGTCTCCAATAACTCCAGGATCCTCTGATCCTCTGGATCCCGGGCAGCTTCACTTCCATACTTGACTGTATTACATACCTGGAGATGTGTGTGAAGGGGATTGGATGACTTTTTATATTAGTTGGATAAGCCAGGCCCCCTTGTCTGTTTATATATTGGGGGGATGGCTCTGTTTTATATAAAAAAGTGGTCAGCTGAGCCCCTTCACCCAGAGGAAACACTGCCATACGATGAGCACAGGGTCAGCGGGAAGTGGACGGGACCCTGAACTGAAGTGGCTGCTGGGGGGAGGACCTGGATTACTTGAGTATTATTAGTAGGTTATGTAACTTACATTTAAAGCTCAATTTTTTATATAGTTCATATTGCTTAAAGCACAAATTTTAATTCAACATTTTAGTCTGTGGGGTTAGGGGATAGTTTACTGACTACTGAGACCCTAAACTATCCCGAGAAAGAGGCTCTGGAATTGAGCTGAGGTCACTCATGCTGAATCTCTGCTCCATTCATTGTCTTTGGCTCAGCTGGAAAAAGGCGAGGACAGCGCTCCACTATTTCTAGTAGACAATGAATGGAGCAGAGACAGAGTATATGGACACTTCTTCTCCATTTAGGATGGAGATCTGCAGAGCGCCCCACTCTGTGGATCACTGGGTTCCAAGCCGTTGGATCCCCTCTGCGAAGCCCTTCTCTCTGGATCACTGTGGGTCTAAGCAGTTGGATCCCCTCTGCACAGCCCTTGGTCTCTGGATCACTGGGGGTCCTAGCAGTTGGATCCCTCTTCAGAGCCATTGTCTCTGAATCACTGGGGGTTCAAGCAGTCGGATCCCTCTGCAGAGTCCTTGCCTCTGGATCACTGGAAGTCCGAGCAGTTGGATCCCTCTACAGAGTCCATGTTTCTGGATCACTGGGGATCCGAGCAGTTGGACCCACTGTGTAGAGCCTTTGTCTTGGGATCACTGGGGGTCCGAGTAGTTGGATCCCTCTGCAGAGTCCATGTTTCTGGATCACTGGGGGTCCGAGCAGTTGGACCCTCAGTGCAGAGCCTTTGTCTCTGGATCACTGGGGGTCCGAGTAGTTGGATCCCTCTGCAGAATCCTTGCCTCTGCATCACTGGGAGTCCGAGCAGTTGGATCCCCTCTGCAGAGTCCATATTTCTGGATCACTGCAGGTCCGAGCAGTTGGATCCCCTTTGCAGAGCCCTTGTCTCTGGATCACTGGGGGTCACGTCAGACATGACGTACGATCTTCATGTTGTAGCGCAGAAAAAGCTGAGCATTTTGCTATATCTTTTTTTTTAAGATTCAATATAATTTGTCTTGTTAAAGGGAATCTGTCAGCAGATTTTTGTTACCTCATCTGACAGCAACGTGTAACGTAGGCAAAGAAACCCTGAATCCAATGACGTATCACATACATTACTGGCTGCAGCCACTCCGACAGTCAAACAATTTAGATTCAAGAACACAGCAGAGCTGAGATGGCTGCCCCCACCCACACCAGGCGCTCTATATAGATTGTACATTGAGTGAGGTTTGAATCACAGCAGTGGCATGTCACACTGTCATGCATGTGACTTTCTAGTCCTGCAAGGTTAATCAAAGGGTAATAAAGCCATTAGTTTAAGTAAATAATTGCACAGACCCTCTTAAGAGAAGTTCAGTTTTTGTTTTTTAACCCCTGTGGTATGCTGTCCTCAGATTACAGAGCAAAAAAACTGCTCACAGATTCCCTTTAACTGCCCTTTCTATGGTCAAGAGTCCAGTGGGAGGAGCTATTTAGTGATTGACAGCTGTCCAGGCAGTATAGCAATAGCCGTCATTCGATCATTAGGATCTCCCACGGTCTTATAAATACTGAATATGTAGGTAAATAACGGCCAAATTAATTTTACCAAAGGGAAAATCCACGAGAGAATAACGGTGCAGGAAAAACGACGAGTTCTCAATGCTGTGGCCTTCACTTTCGAGGCAGATGATGGTTCGTTAAAATACCTCCGGTCTTTGCCTTTATATTTGAAAACCCCAATTTTTTTAAAATTTCCTATATTATGTTTAAATCAATATTTCTCCTTTTTTTAATCGCAGCCTCTGAAGACATTTGAAGACGTCATTTCTGGGAATGAAGTTGAGGCCGTTCTCAAAACCAAACTGAGTCCTTGGAAACATCAATTCTTTGCCAGCAGCCGTGAACCCCAAATCTGGTAATAACCAACGTGTGGTGCCTGCTTCATACTCAGCGGGGCTCGGCGTTCAAATGGTATAAAATGTAGCTATTACAGTTGGGGCCCTTTAATGATCCATGGACTACCATGCACAGTACTGTTAATGAGCAGTTGGATGTTTGGATGGGCGCAACTCGAGGACCCGAGTAGAATGGAAGTCAATGAGGAATTGGAGCATTTTTCCCGGAAATCTTATATGATACTCTAGTACTCAAGTGGCGCCCATCCGAGCGTTCAGCTGCTTCTTACGAGTACTGTGCATGGTAGTGCTCGCTCATCAATAATGATCAACACTCAGACCCCACCGATGAAAATGTTAACATGTTGCTATAACATGTCAAAAGTTTTTTTAAAAAGTTTTACCCTTTACGAAAACAAGTAGAGACATACACATACAGGGGCGTCTCAATGAATTAGAAGATCATCAAAAAGTTCATTTATTTCAGTAATTCAATACATAAAGTGACACCCATCTATTATATAGAGTCATTACACACAGAGGGATCTAGTTCATGTGTTTATTTCTGTTAATGTTGATGATTAATGAAAACCCAAAGGTCATTATCTCAGAAAATTAAAGTAGGGAGGATGAAGGGTCTGAGAGATAAAATATGACCTAAATAGGTATCAGAGGCTTCACCTTGTGTGGTTGTGAGAGTCACAACCACTATGAAAGCAGATCACGGCTGCTGCAGTCCCCAGTGTGGTGCATATAGAGGAGGGAGGATGAAGGGTTAAACACCGCGCTGCCGTATTCCACCAGACATCAAAGGGTGAATATAACATTGATTCATTAATCAACACGTTTCAGGTCTCCCTGGTCCCTTCCTCAGGAGAAATCAATATCATATTGCCATGTTTCAGGGCATTTCTGGGAGGCCTGAAACGCATTGACTAATAAATCAATATTAAATTCACCCTTTGATGTCTTGTGGAATACAGCAGCACAATTTTTAACCCTTCATCCTCCCTACTTTAATTTTATGAGATAATGACCTTTGGGTTTTCATTAATCATCAACATTAACAGAAATAAACACATGAAATAGATCCCTCTGTGTGTAATGACTCTATATAATATATGTGTGTCACTTTATGTATTGAATTACTGAAATAAAGTCACTTTTTGATGATCTTCTAATTCATTGAGATGCTCCTGTATGTCGTATTGCTTCCACTCTTGGCCATTGTTTTCCAGTCCACTGTCATTTATTTTCTCAATTGTACATTTAATATCTATGGCTGTGTTCACACTGTGAGTTTTTGATCCTTTTTTTGGATCCCTTTTTGCAGTGAACGCATCATTTAAATGGATCCCATCATTCAAGTTTTGCTATTCAGTGTGTGGTTTTTGGACCTGATCCGTTTTTTTGGGTGAAGCAGTGATCCGTAACAAGGAGCTGTCAATTATTGCTGCATTTTTCTAATCTGCTTTCCCCATTGAAACCATTGTCTATGGGCTAAAAAACGCAGCCAAAACGGATCCAAAACGGATATGTTTCTCATTCGTTTTTTTTTTTAAAAAGCCGATCCAGATTCCCAGTTGAAAAAGAGAGAAATACGCACCAGAAAGAAAATAGAGCGAAAACGCAGTGTGAACACAGCCATATATAAATCATTATTGACTTCTTGCAATGGTTCACGCTTTAATGCAGTGCAATGGTTTTGTGTCCTGCAGTGATCCCGACAAAGTAGAAGAGAGAGAATGGATTATGGCAGAAAATCTGCAGGACGAGCTCGATGAACTCAACGCTGAACTTGTCCTAATATTAAAGAAAGAGCTCGATGTGAGGAGGAACACGATGGACGCAGAGGGGCCGAGTTACCAGTTACAAATTATATTAGCTGAAAAGGACTGTTTGATAAAAAGGATAGTGACGATGGAAGAGAAGGTTCAGATCTTGAGCAGTTTGGTGTAATTGACCTACAGTATGTAATTACATTATAACTACCAACTTGTAATTGCATCGATTATCTGCATTCTCAGTATATGACAAAGGACAGAAGACGTGTTCACTCCGCGCTGCTGCTGAAAACGTTCCAAAGGACGATCCAGGACCCACGGGTGGAGATAATTAATATTTACTCAATGCATTGCAAAGCCCATTATATTATGCATTGAATAAAACCACTGATCTCCACTTTTGTGTCCTGGATCTTCCTTTGGAAAGTCTTCAGCAGCAGCGCGGAGTGAACACGTCTTCCGTCCTTTATCTGCGTTGTCTGCACTGTCCTGTGCATTCATGTATCTGTAGCAGTTGCTCCATTATTACGCACATGTCTTGTGTGTTATATGTTACATCTTTCTATTTTATGCTGCTTATACCAGATAAGACTCTATTTTGCGCCTTTGCTCCTTGATGTTCTTTCATATACTAACAGGCCTGACAGTATTGATTTTAATGAGGCCCTTCAGGGAATACTTATTGCCATCACACTCCAACAACAAAATATCTTGACTAGTAAATCTTATTTACTGGCCTTCAGCTCGATCTTGAGCCATGGCGACTTGATGGATGAACGCTGTGTAGTAAGATCGATCTTGTGAAGCCTAGATAGATCCACCAGGGTCTTCTTCAAGCCTACCTATGTCCACCAGGGTCTCTCCAAGCCTAGATGGGTCCACCAGGGTCTTCTCCCAGCCTAGATGGGTCCACCAGGGTCTTTCTCCCAGCCTAGATGGGTCCACCAGGGTCTTCTTCCAGCCTAGATGGGTCCACCAGGGTCTTCTCCCAGCCTAGATGGGTCCACCAGGGTCTTCTCCCAGCCTAGATGGGTCCAGCAGGGTCTTCTCCCAGACTAGATGGGTCCACCAGGGTCTTCTCCCAGACTAGATGGGTCCACCAGGGTCTTCTCCCAGCCTAGATGGGTCCACCAGGGTCTTCTCCCAGCCTAGATGGGTCCACCAGGGTCTTCTCCCAGCCTAGATGGGTCCACCAGGGTCTTCTCCCAGCCTAGATGGGTCCACCAGGGTCTTCTCCCAGCCTAGATGGGTCCACCAGGATCTCATCCCAGCCTAGATGGGTCCACCAGGATCTTATCCCAGCCTTGATAGGTCCACCAGGGTCTTCTCCAAGCATACATGGGTCCACCAGGGTCTTCTCATTATCTTGATGATATAAAGCCATTTGGTTGCTGGTCTTCCTCTTTGCCTTGTTTCATCTATTCTCCTGACCATGATGTCCTCCTCCAGTGATTACTCTCTCATAGGATGAAGTCGTAGCTCGGCGATTCTTGCTTCCAGGGACATGTCTGGCTTGATTTGTTCCAGTATTGATGTGTTTGTTCTTCTTGCCATCCATGATATTGATAACATCCTTCTCCAGCTCCACATTTCAAAGGCATTGATTCTTCCACTGTGTTGTTTCTTTAATGTTCATGTTTCACTTCTTATTTGCTTACATTGCTGTAATTATACAGAAGACATAGGTGTGCAGGTTCCCACCATCCATTAAATAGGCCACATCTTAGTTCTATGAAAGTAAATACCGTATATACTCGTGTATAAGCCGACCCGTGTATAAGCCGACCCCCTACTTTTGCCCCCAAAATCTGGGAAAACATATTGACTCGTGTATAAGCCGAGGGTGGACCCCAGCACAGGTATACAGCCCCCAGCAGTGTGGTATACAGGCCCCCCTCAGTGGTAGTATACAGCCCCCAGCAGTGTGGTATACAGCAGCCTCCCCAGTGGTAGTATACAGCAGCCCCAGAGGTATATACAGCAGCCTCCCCAGTGGTAGTATACAGCAGCCCCAGAGGTATATACAGCAGCCTCCCCAGTGGCAGTATACAGCAGCCCCAGAGGTATATACAGCAGCCTCCCCAGTGGTAGTATACAGCAGCCCCCCCAGTGGTAGTATACAGCAGCCCCAGAGGTATATACAGCGCCCCAGTGGTAGTATACAGCAGCCTCAGAGGTATATACAGCAGCCCCAGTGGTAGTATACAGCAGCCCCAGAGGTATATACAGCAGCCCCAGTGGTAGTATACAGCAGCCCCAGTGGTAGTATACAGCAGCCCCAGTGGTAGTATACAGCAGCCCCAGTGGTAGTATACAGCAGCCCCAGAGGTATATATAGCAGCCTCAGTGGTAGTATACAGCAGCCCCAGAGGTACATACAGCAGCCCCAGTGGTAGTATACAGCAGCCCCAGTGGTAGTATACAGGCCCCCCCCCTTGCTGCCGCAAACCTGTAAAGGAATAAATCATTATACTTATCCCTGTCGCTCTGCCGCCGCCATCGCGCTCCTCCGGCTTCATCCGGCTTCTTCCGGCTTCCTCCTTTGGCACACAGACAATGACGTCATTGCCTGCGCCCACCGGAGGAGGAAGCCGGAAGAAGCCGGATAAAGCCGGAGGAGCGCGATGGCGGCGGTGGGACAGTGACAGGGATAAGTATAATGATTTATTCCTTTACAGGTTTGCGGCAGCAAGGGGGGGGGCCTGTATACCGATTGGGGGGGGCGGGCGGCCTGTATACTGTATACAGTATACAGTGACTCGCGTATAAGCCGAGGGGGGGACTTTTGAGCCCAATTTTTGGGCTGAAAACTCGGCTTATACGCGAGTATATACGGTAGCTTAGTCACAGTACCTGAGAATGGCCACTACATGGTGAGTGGCACTGTGTATTCACTGATCTTTGGGGGTGCCAGGCGTCGGACCTCCACCAATTTGTTATTGAACACCTATCTTAAGATCAGGTCATCCGTCTTGGAAGCTGGAGAAGCCCTTTAAGATTTCCTTGCATTCTCCAGACAATTTATCTTAACAGGAGAAGCTCCTAATACACCTCCCTCTGTAAATAGCACAAGTCCGCACTCGTTCTTCACCAGTAAAGTGTGTCTTTTGTCTTCAGTAAGGATACTTCTCCCCGGGGTATTTATCTTACTCTTGTATTTAGAACTTTTGGAACATCACGTGGAGAAGACTTTACCACCTGTCTATGGACTGGCACAGGCACAATGCATGCGCCATCTATGCAGTCTTTGTGTTGTGCCCCCGGGGGCGTTTTGTGGGTCCTCCTCAGTTTTTGGTGAGGGTTTTTCTTGCAGTAATTCCAGCTTTGTTCCTTGGACGGTGCCTGGTGTGAGCCGCACACAGAACCGGTTCTATCAGAAGATGCTGTTACACTCTTGGCCTTCAATGTGACCTCAGAGGAGTAGACACATGTAGAGAATAATGACATCCCGAACGGCCAGGAATACAATCAGCTGCTAATAATATTGTAACACCTGCGAGGAAAATTAAGGCATATGATTATAGTTACAGAGTTCACTTTGCCAGCTGGAAGAGATAACTGAGTTGGGTAGATACTTGCCACTGGCACCTATTGGCTCCCTACATTATAGAGGAACATATAATATAAATTACAATCATAAGTTATCAGAAAATGTGCTATTGTTTAAATACTTGATATATTTTTAAAGATTTTTTTGGGGTAGGGGATTTTTTTGGATGTCACTATCGTATCCATATAAAAAACCACTCAAGTCTTACAGTTTTCACTTTATCCATTGTGCCGCATAATAAGCTGATGCTTTCCATTCTGTAGAGTTTTCAGCAATTATCTCATTATCATCACAGGCAGGATTACAATGAAAAGTATAAGAATTTCTACACGTTAACTGGGGTCGGCCTCATGGCTTCAGAATTATCAACCTGAAGATTCTCAAGCAATGGCGGCTTGATGGATAACGCTCTGTGGGAAGATCGATCTTATGCAGTCTAGATAGGTCCATCAGGGTCTTCTCCACACCTAGAAAGATACATCAGGATCTTCTCCAAGCCTACATAGGTCCACCAGGTTCTTTTCCAAGAATAGATAGGTCCAGCAAGGTCTTCTCCAAGACTAGAGAAGTCCACCGGGGTCTTCTCCAAGCCTAGATAGGTCCACCAGGGTCTTCTCCAAGCCTAGATAGGTCCACCAGGGTCTTCTCCAAGCCTACAGAGGTCCCACCAAGTGTGTGTGTTCAGATAAAGATTAACGGCAATTTCAACACAATGTTCATATATAAATATAGTTGTTTTTATTAATTAATTGGAAAAACATCACACACAATAAAAATCCCCATAAAAGCACCCCAGACAGTGTGAGTGCAAGTATACATACATTGTTCACAGTTACAGTTTATATACCATCATCAACACTAACATGATTTGGTTTGCATAGAAAGGGATATGTTTAAAATCACCATTATATCCATTCTGACCTGACTTATCAAAGAGCAGGTTACACAAGATATCAATATTGTAAGTTATTGCCCCTCTCATTAAGCATGATCCCAAAATTGAGAGTGTTCATACCGCACCACACTGCCCAGCACCTCAACGTTTCGCTCTCGCTTCGTCAGGAGGTCCCACCAAGGTCTTCTCCAAGCCTACAGAGGTCCCACCAAGGTCTTCTCCAAGCCTACAGAGGTCCCACCAAGGTCTTCTCCAAGCCTACAGAGGTCGCACCAAGGTCTTCTCCAAGCCTACAGAGGTCCCAACAAGGTCTTCTCCAAGCCTACAGATGTCCCACCAAGGTCTTCTCCAAGCCTACAGAGGTTCCACCAAGGTCTTCCCCAAGCCTACAGAGGTCCCACCAAGGTCTTCTCCAAGCCTACAGAGGTTCCACCAAGGTCTTCTCCAAGCCTACAGAGGTCCCAACAAGGTCTTCTCCAAGCCTACAGAGGTCCCACCAAGGTCTTCTCCAAGCCTACAGAGGTTCCACCAAGGTCTTCTCCGAGCCTACAGAGGTCCCACCAAGGTCTTCTCCAAGCCTACAGAGGTCTCACCAAGGTCTTCTCCAAGCCTACAGAGGTCCCACCAACGTCTTCTCCAAGCCTACAGAGGTCCCACCCCTACAGAGGTCCCACCACGGTCTTCTCCAAGCCTACAGAGGTGCCACCAAGGTCTTCTCCAAGCCTACAGAGGTCCCACCCCTACAGAGGTCCCACCAGCAGAAACACCCAGCGCTGTGCAGGTCATGGCACTGCCCATGACCTGCACAGCGCTGGGTGTTTCTGCTGGTGAGAAAAGGAGGTGTGTCGGGGGCGTGGATGCTGGGAGCACCAGGTTCTTCCTACATTCCAGCCGCCTCACATCACATTTCTGTATGGGCAGTACTGTAGAGAAAGCATTCATGTAATCTGCACCCAAGAACACTGCAAATAAACGCAGCATGAATGCTAAGAAGAATGCAGAAATAAAAATGCAAAAGCTGACATACTACAGATCTGAAAAAATGCTTTGTAGGTTTATATCTGCAAGGAAAAAAATCCATATACATAGTTCTACAGTTTCAGGGGACAGGAATCTACCAACTGCTATGGGGAAGGAGAGACCATGCCAGTGATTGATCAATGCAGGGCTCTGCCTCTGCTCCTAGCCTCATACATGACAGCACACATTATGCACCATCATATGCACCATTGTACAGCAGAAGATCACAGTGTGTACTTCTACCCGCTTGGCGACAGGATTACTATTTGAAGCCAGAACACCCCTATTCATACATTACATAGGATGGTATATCAGCGGCAGGATTGTACTGTGACCAAGGGGTCGGTGGCCATGCCCCTCCCTATACAGAAGTGTTAGGGGGCTGGAATGTAGGATGATCCTGCAGCTTCCAGCTTACACCCCCCCCGACACGCCTCCTCTTTTTACCAACCACATGAAGCTGATATTCTCGGAACACTGAGGGAAGGTCAGAACAAAAAAGCAGGTATGATTTTATTGATTTATAAGCAATTTATAGATCCTAGAACTGCAGTGTACGTCTCTGCTTCATCATGTAGGAGGGCAAAGACAGTACCAAAATGTTTTCTATCCCCGGAGTTTCCCTTTAATCAAGGCTGGGACGATTCATATGGGGTTCCTGTCTAAGGCCGGTTTCACACATCCGTGCCTTTGGCACGTGTGCTGTTCGTGCCAACACATGCCGGAGACACGGACATACAGAGGCCCATTATTCTCTATAAGCCCCCCTTCACATGTCCGGGATACCGCGTGGATCGTGTCTCCGTGTGTAGTAGACCCGTGTCCATGTGCTCCACACGGCGACATGTCCGTTTTTTTACCACAGACTGCTTTTGGCCCAAAATGTCCCATACACAGATGTTTATCATGTGACATCCGTATGCACAGACCACGACCAATAGTTTAAAACTTAAAAAATAAAGAATTTCCTCTTCCCCTCCCTCTCTGCCTGCCCCTCTCTCTTCCGGGGCAGCTCATTAGACTCATTTAATATTCACTTCACTGAGCCCAACATCAGACCGGAAGTGAGAGGTGCAGGCAGCGCTGAAGGGAGATATGCAATGACAGCACACAGACAGCACACGTGTGTAACACGATGCGTGACACCACGGAAGCACCGCCACAATAAACAGCCTGTCTCACATGTCCGTGGTGTGCGCGGATGTGCGAAACCGGCTTCACATATTAGGTGACTGTAGGAGAGGAGGCAGATATCTATACCGTTACCTTGCCTCATTGTGGGAAAACTTTACCTTAATAGTGCTTTATGATATACATGAACACGTCTTTGATTGCTAGTAACTGTGCACTGCGTATGGAATATATATGTGGAATTACATTTTTAAAGGGGGACAATTGACCTTTTTCTAAAAGGGCCATAGTGTATAAAGTGTGTCAATATGTCCGTGTCTCCAGAATGTGGCTGCATGGAAGGCACAAGTACTGGAGACACAGACATATGAAAGGGGCCACAGTGTATAATGTGTGTCCATGTCTCTAGCATGTGGTTGTATGTACAGCACACGTACTGGAGACACAGACATGTGTAAGGAGCCATAGGGTATAATGTGTGTCCATATGTCCGTGTCTCTGGCATGTGGCTACACTGACGGCACACATACTAGAGACACGGACATGTGAAAGTGGCCAGTGTGTAATGTACATGTGAAAGGGGCCAGTGTATAATGTGTGTCAGTGTGTCCAGTATGTGGCAGAACGGACAGCACACATACCGGAAACACGGACATGTGAAAAGGGCCATAGTGTATAATGTATGTCCGTGTCTCCAGAATGTGGCTGCAAGGACAATACACGTACTGGACACACAGACATATGGAAGGGCCATAGTGTATAGTCTGTGTCTCTGACATGTGGCTGCATGGATGGCACACATACTAAAGACACGAACATATGAAAGGAGCCATAGTGTATATGTGTCTGGCATGTGGCTGCATGGACGGCACAAGTACCGGAGACATGGACATGTGAAAAGGAACATAGTGTATAATGTTTGTCCGTATGTCCATGTCTTCAACATGTGACTGCACGGACGGCACACGTACCGGAGACACGGACATGTAATAGGGGACCATAGTGCATAATGTGTGTCCATATCTTCGGCATGTGGCTGCACGGACGGCACACGTACCGGAGACACGGACATGTAATAGGGGACCATAGTGCATAATGTTTGTCCATATCTTGGGCATGTGGCTGCACGGACGGTACACATAGTGGAGACATGGACATGTGAAAGGGGCCATAGTGTAAAATGTTGTTCATATGTCCGTGTCACTGGCATATGGCTGCACCGATGGCACACGTACTGGAGGCATGGACATGTGAAAGGGGCCATAATGTATGTATGTCCGTGTCTCTGACATGTGGCTGCACGGGTGGCACACATACCGGAGACACGGACATGTGAAAGGGGCCATAGTGTCTATAATGTGTGCCCGTATTTCCTTGTCTCTGACGTGGTTGCACAGACGACAAACGTACCAGAGACACGGACTTGTGACAGGGGCCATAGAGTATAATGTGTGTCTGGCATGTGGCTGCACATCTACCGTGGGAGGCCCCGGGCGGGGGTAATAATGCCACCCCATGGTAGGCCCCGGGCGGGGGTAATAATGCCGCCCATGGTAGGCCCCGGGCAGGGAGTAATAAGGCCGCCCGTGGGAGGCCCCGGGCAGAGTAATAAGGCCGCCCCGTGGTAGGCCCCGGGCAGAGGTAATAGGCCGCCCCGGTGGGTAGGCCCCGGGGGCAGGGGTAAGGCCCACGGGAACATGCGCTGTAGTAACCGGCGGGGTTATATGGCCCGGGCAGGGGTAATATGGCCGCCCTGTATAGTAAGGCCGCCGGGCAGGGAGGTAATATAGGCCATGACCCTAAATAGTAGGCCCCGGGCAGGGGGAATATGGCCGCCCTGATAGTAGGCCCCAGGCAGGGGGGAATATGGCCGCCCTATAGTAGGCCCCAGGCAGGGGGGAACATGGCCGCGACCCGAGGTATATGGCCGCCGGGCCCAGGCAGGGGGAAATGGCCGCCCTGTAGTAGGCCCCGGGCAGGGGGAACTATGGCCGCCCTGTAGTAGGCCCCGGGCAGGGGGAAATGGCCGCCCTGTAGTAGGCCCCGGGCAGGGGGTAAATGGCCGCCCTGTAGTAGGCCCCGGGCAGGGGGAATATGGCCGCCCTATAGTAGGCCCCGGGCAGGGGGAATATGGCCGCCCTATAGTAGGCCCCGGGCAGGGGGAATATGGCCGCCCTATAGTAGGCCCCGGGCAGGGGGAATATGGCCGCCCTATAGTGAGGCAACCCCGGGGCAGGGGGTTAATAGTTGGCCGCCCTATAGTAGGCCCCGGGCAGGGGGAATATGGCCGCCCTATAGTAGGCCCCGGGCAGGGGGGAATATGGCCGCCCTATAATATATGGGCCTGTTGTTCTGTGCTGGGTCCCGTGCACTGGGGGCGTGTCCAAAAAAGAGCGCGCTGAATTCCCGGGCTTAGGAGAGGAAGCAGTGAGAGATGGACTGTGATTGGCCGAGCGACAGAGTGGGCGGGACCGAGCGGTGAACGTCCGCCGCTGATTGGTGGGCTGTGTTTCAGTCAGATCTGACAGGAGTCGCTGCTGTGGTCGCAGCTGTCGAAGATTCTGGATCCCAGAGAGTGACCGGCAGATCATCAGCATCTGAGCCCGGAGGTAGGAGGAGTGCGGGGCCTAGCTGCACCCGGATGGTTTGGGGCCGACGGGGCTAAATGTAAGGCCGCTGCCGGCGGATGGGGGCGGGGCGGAGAGGCAGAAAGCTGCCCGCGCTCCGTGTGTTATGTGATCTGCTGTGGAGGAGCCTGGAGACCAATACAGAGAGGCAGGAAGGCCACAGACCACACAGGCTGCTCATCTGGGCGGTGCGGGGGATCTAGATGGCGGGAACAGCAATACTGTCCTGGGGGATGGGGGGGGGATCATGTGGTTAGGGGGATCATGTAATGGGGGTCATTAGATGGGGGGGGGGGGGATCATCTGATGAGGGGGGGGGGTCATGTGGTTAGGGGAGTGTGACTTATGGTTAGGGGGAGGTCATCTGATGAGGGGGGGGGTCAATCTGATGAGGCAGTGGTGGGGGGTCATCTGTGGAATCTGAAGAGTTCATTAAATGTGGATGGAAAAATAGGGCATAATTAAGTAAGAATGGATATATCTATATATTCTGACATCATAAATGTATATATTCCTCAGGGACACTAACCAAAAAATGTGCCAAATAGGAGTTCTTATATAAAACACCTCTGTATTAAGGAATAGGGAACACAATGATGATCAAATGTGATAGTGGATACAATTCATATAGATGTGGGTTCAAGAATCCTATATAAATATAGCAGTAATGACATTTGGGCTGTGTGCACACCTAGCAATTTATTTCTGCTCCAAAAACGCATCTGGCAGGAAAATCACTGCAGATAAAATGCAGGGTTTATTTGCTTTTTTCTGTGTGTTTTTTCCCATGTGTTTGTATAATAGTCTATAAAAAAAAATGCAGAAATAGTGAGCAGGTTGCTTCTTTTTTTTTTTTTTGCACCAGAATCTGCAGGTGAAAAAAACCTGAAGGTGTGCACAGCACTTAAGAAAACCCATAGACTTTACTGGGCAGCGTGTTCCCTTACAGAAAACTGCAAATAAAACGCATAAGAAATGCTAGGTGTGCACATAGCGTTAAAGTTTTACAATAAGCAAGCATATAATAGAATGCATGCACTGTAATATATACGGTTGTACTCAAACGTTTACATACCCCGGCAGATTTTTGCTTTCTTGGCCTTTTTCAGAGAATATGAATGATAACACAAACACTTTTTTTCCCCTCATGGTATGTGGTTGAGTGAAGCCATTTATTACCAAACTACTGTTTTCTCTTTTAAATCATAATGACAACCAAAAACATCCAAATAATATTTTTTCATTTTTATATAGCGCTATTAATTCCATAGCACTTTACGTACATTTGCAACACGGTCCCCATTGGGGCTCACAATCTAAACATCCTATCAGTCTTTGGAGTGTGGGAGGAAACCCACGCAAACTCAGGGAGAACATACAAACTCCTTTCAGATGTTGTCCTTGGTGGGAATTGAACCCAGGACCCCAGCGCTGCAAGGCTACAGTGCTAACCACTGAGCCACCGTGCTGCCATGACCCTGATTAAAAGTTCACATACCCCAGTTATTAATACCGTTTATAGCCCCCTCTAACATCAATGACAACTTAGTCTTTTGTGGTAGTTGTGGATGAGGCTCTTTATTTTCTCAGATGGTAAAGCTGCCCATTCTTCTTAGCAAAAAGCCTCCAGTTCTTGTAAATTCCTGGGCTTTCTTGCTTGAACTGCAAGCTTGAGTTTTCCCCAGGCGGCTCAATGATACTGAGGTCAGGAGACTGAGATGGCCACTCCAGAACCTTCACTTTCTTCTGCTGTAGCCAGTGACAGGTCGACTTGGCCTTGTGTTTTGGATCGTTGTCATGTTGGAACGTCCGAGTACGTCCCATGTTCAGCTTCTGGGCTGATGAGTGTACATTTGCTTCCAGTATTTGCTGATAACGTGTTTCATTCATCTTTCCTTCAACTTTGACCAAGTTTCCTGTGCTTTTGTAGCTCACACATCCCCACATCATCAGCGATCCACCTCCATGCTTTACAGTAGGAATGGTGTTCCCTTCATCATAGGCCTGGTGTTCACCTCTCCAAATGTAATGTTTATGGTTGTGGCAAAAAGTTCGATTTTAGTCTCATCACTTCAAGTTACTTTATTCCAGAGATTTGGAGGCTTGTCTCTGTGCTGTTTGGCGTATTGAAGGCAAGATACTTTGTGGCATTTGCGCAGTAATGGCTTTCTTCTGGTGATTTTTCTTCAAGTGCCTACTTATTGTACATCTTGAAACAGTCACACCGCTAATTTTCAATGAGTCATGTATTGCAGCTGATGTTACTTGTGGGTTTTTCTTTGCTTCCCGAACAATTTTCCTGATAGTTGTGGCTGAAATTTTTGTTGGCCTACCTGATCATGGTTTGGTTTTTACGGAGTCCCTGGTTTTCCATTTGTGAATCAGTGTGAACACTGCTGACTGACATTATCAATTCCTTAATATCTTTTTGTATCCCTTTCCTGTTTTATACAGTTCAACTATCTTCTCCCATAAATTTGTTGACAATTCTTTTGCATTCTCCATGAGTCACAATCCAGAAACGTCAGTGGCTGGATGAAAGATGCAAGAGTGTGTCTGGATCCCAGAAACTCACTCAGCTTTTATGCACACACACAATGATTACAAGCAAACAGGTCACATGTGAGGATGTTACTTTTATTAGCCGTTCAAACCCATTTGTGCATGTTATCAGGCCAAAATCACCAGGGATGTGAACTTTTGATCAGGGTCATTTGGATGTTTTTGGTTGTTATTATGATTTAAAAAGAAGACGCAGCAGTTTGACAATAAATGGCTTCACCCAACCACTAACCATGAGTGGAGATGAGTTATCATTCATATTCTCTGAAAAAAGACCAAGAAAGCAAAAAATCTGCTGGGGTATGTAAACTTTTTTTAACCATTAATTTTTTATTGAAAACTTCAGATGTAATAAAGATACAAACAATTCAAAAGTAATGGAATTTTAACAAGAGGAGCACAGATATGGAAATATCAGATGGATCATTGCAGGGGAGGGGAGGACACAAGAGGAAAGAGTGGGACAGGAGGGAACCTCGGGAGTGTCTATAAAATAGTCATAACATGAGCTAAACAATAAAACAGACTTAAAGGGAACCAACCACCCCAAATGACCCCCCGGACTATTAATATCGTTCCCTACACCCAGCACACACATGTGCTGCAAGGTTTTTTGCTAAAAAAAACTGTTTTTTAAAAGTTAAGATAATGCTTTATAAAGTTTATAACGAAGGGATGGGTGGGCGTTACTTAGCTGGGGCTAAAGCCGAGATTCTGCTGCCAGTCATCCTCCTCTCTCCCCTCGCAGCATTGAAGTCCAGCCCTTTCTTGTCGTCACAGCCTGGTGCACGGGATCTCATGCCCGTGCACACGTCATCAGCTACAGCCGGGTCGCGAGCACGCGCTCTGACTTCCACAGCTGTAGCTGATGACGTGTGCACGGCATTAGATCCCGTGCACCAGGCTGTGACGACAAGAAAGGGCTGGACTTCAATGCTGCGAGGGGAGAGAGGAGGATGACTGGCAGCTGCAACTCGGCTTTAGCCCCAGCTAAGTAACGCCCACCCGTCCCTTCGTTATAAACTTTATAAAGCATTATCTTAACTTTTAAAAAAACATTTTTTTTTGCAAAAAACCTTGCAGCACATGTATGTGCTGGGTGTAGGGAACGATATTAATAGTCCGGGGGTCATTTGGGTGGTTGGTTCCCTTTAAGATATTAATAGTGCAAATTCAGAAGAGGCCAATAGGTCACAATTGGTAGCCATAGTACTTTTTTGCTGACAATTTACTGTCTATGGCAGATAGAAAAAGAAAATCACCATGCAAAATGCACTGCTTCAAAAAATGCGATAGATTTTCACAAATTTTGAGAACTCTGTGGTGGAAATCTCCTGAATGGCTTGATTAGTAAGACTTGGCTTGATGTGATAAGAGCTGTGTTTTGGGTCGGAGCCCCTTCCCCCGGTCAGTATGAGGCATTGCGGACCCGTAATACCCCGACTGTAAGTAAAGCTAATTAATACACAATGGATTTACCCAAGTTCTACAAAGAATCACTTCTTGTCCAAACATTAATATGGTTGATAGTGAGAGGTTTGTCGAATTGGTGCAGAATAAGTGGTGTAAGAGAGTTCTTATCTCCTTTAAGGCTGGTTTCACACTACGATTTTGTGCCGTCCGTGGGATCCGACCTTTGAAGGGGGATCCCACGGACAGGCCGATCCATACGGATCCTGCAATCGGATGGCAAATAGCCATCTGTCTGTAGGATCCGTGTGGATCCTGCGGTCCCTGCTCTCCTACTCCTGCCCCCTCCATCTTCTTCCCTCTCCTATTCATAATGTGTGCCCCGCTATTCTTTGCTGTGCTCCTCTTCTCTGACTCACTATCCTATCCTGTCCCTTCCTCTCCCTGGGTGTAAAAATAAAAAAACTCCTCTGGAGTATACATTACCTGTCACGCTCCACACGCTTGCGCACGATCAGGGCTAAAGGACCTGTGATGATGTCAGAGTCACATGAATCCGGGTCATGTGGGGTCATGGTACCGTAGCTTTAATGCATCACAGGTCCTTATAGCCCTGATCGTGCCAGGCTGCTGTGACAGTAATGTTACTCCGGAGGAGTTTTTATTTTTTTACACCCAGGAGAGGACAGGGACAGGATAGGATAGATGAGGATAGAGAAGAGGGGCACAGCAAAGAATAGCGGGGGCACAACATATAATATAGGAGAGGGCAGCTAAGATTGGAGGAGGCAAGGAGTAGGGAAAACCAGGAGGATACGGAGCCGACATCGGATCTGAGGTGAACTCAGATCGATGTCCATAGGCTCCTATCTGTGGGCACCGATACAGCCTCGGATCAGCGTGATCCGATTGTCCATGTGAGTCCCAGGAACACAAATCGTAGCAGGCTTCACGATTTTGTGCCAGTGATTACATCGGATGGTGCCAAAAATGGATGCCAATAGTGGCACTATCGATCCCACCCGATTCCATAGGGAACATGGGGTACGATTTCGGATCCGATTGTTCGTTTTGGAACGATCATTACCGATACGAAAATTTCGTTATGTGAAAGCAGCCTAAGGTACCTTTACCACGCAGCAACTTTTCTAAGGAATTTCACTGGCAACTTACTGGTTGCAGTGAAATCATGGACATTTTCATCTTGTTGCGTGTACAAATGGAATTGATGTCTCCATGATTTACTGCAGCAGTAAGTTACCTTGGAAAACCTGTTACCTGTGCTGACGTGTAAAGTGTCCATTAGGGTTGGACCTTCAACTTCCACTGACAATCTGCAACCTTCCGCTTAAAAAATCCTGGCCTGCACCAATGTTTCCTGGAATTTACATGTTGACAATCATTGAATCATCATCCGATTCAGAAGAGTCTCCAAAATCAGAGGTATCCAAAGACTAAACATTTATTATATGAAATTGTCAATAAATGTGTTGGATACCTTAAGTTGTCATCATTAGTGATGAGCGAGGACTACCCTACGTGGTTTGCTTGGTACTCATAATGAGCAGTTGGATGCTCAGATGGGTGCAACGTAAGTACCCGAATATAATGGAACACTTCCAGCTAAATGTTTGAGTTCCCCATTGATTACCATTATCCTCAGTACTCAACGTTGTGCCCATCCGAGCGTATGACTGCTAGTTATGAGTACCGAGTACCCAAAGCATGATAGTGCTCTCTCATCACTAGTCATCATCCATCAAGGTGTTAAAAATCCCTTTTGGTTGTTCATTCACATGTACACATTTTTCCACTTTATGCAGTTGATGTGTTACACATGAGGTTGTTGCAGATTTGCGGCACATGTGCAAACTGTAATCCAATGTGAAAAACTGCAGCGTAAATTGACATGCTGCAGATTAAGGGTTTGTTTGGATCCTGGACCATGTTGTAAAGCCAGATCCCTGTATAGCGGTTGAAGGATGTCAGGGTTCTACCTAACGGAGCATCCTGTGCCTAGTTTGTCTGAGAGAACCCTTTTGTGCCTGTAGCCTCAGTCGGACGTCACATCACTGCTCCATTTACTATTGCCTTGATAATAATCGTCCTCCGACACCTACAGCCGCTATGTTGTCAGGTCATTCTTGCATTCCAAAGGATTAAACCTTCTCCGGCCCTAACCCCCTTCATTTTCTCATATGGACCCCCAAACTCTGCACCGATTCTGTAAGTTTTATGGTTCCCCGCAAACCTTAATTTCCTGCTTTGTGGTTTAAGGCTACGTGCCCACTATGCATATTTGTTTGTGTTGTTGTGTTCTGCTTTATTCAGCTCATTAGAATGGCGGCAACTGAGAACACAGCCCAAAAGAGCACAAGATAATTGACAGGGACTTTTATAAACGCAGGCGTTTTTGGCACCACTGAAAAATGGACATAGTGGGACACAGCTTTTTGAAAATCACATTGACTTTCATTACAAAACTGTGTGTCATGGGTTTTGGTGCAGAAAAGCAGAATGGCCACATAGCCTTAGACTGAAAGTGCAGGACCATGCAAGGAGGTTAAAAGGGGACAAGAGGAGGAGCGGGATAACATCTGTAATTAGTTGGAGTTAATGTCTGTGTTCCTGTGTGGGAAGCTGAGAGGCTGTACAGTTTTCGTGTCTGCTCACATGTCCAGTTGTCATCTATTTGCTTATTTTTTTAATCCGTTTTGACTGAAGAACCTGCTGAACACCTGGAGTTGTTCTGGACATGCACAGGGCTAAAATACGGATCCGTTAACAGATGATCATCAGTCATGATCTGTTTCCCGTAGACTTCAATGTTGTTTATTCCAGTTACTATCTGTTTTTTTTTGTTGTTTTATGTTTTATATTTTTTGTTATTTTTTTGGGCTGGACAAAAAAGTTCTGACTATATTTTTGATCCATCTAAAATAGGAGGTGATTGCAAGACCTTCTTTGACCTTTTGGTTTGCTGTTACATGAATAGATATAGCACTGGTACCATTATATTTCCATTTTTATGTCAAAATTGATCCAAACATGGAAATAACTCGTGGACATGTGAACAGAGCCTTAAATACACGTTAAATACGCCAAAAAGTAAAACCTGTATGTCTATTATGGTAATTGTAGAAGTTGAACTTGTGATGTGTTCTCTCTACTATTCTAAAAAAACAAAGTATGCAAAATACACACGTGGTCAAAATTGTTGGTACCCCTCGTTTAATTAAAGGAAAATCCACAATGGTTGCAGAAATTACTTGAATCTGACAAAAGTAATACAAAATCTATTAAATCACGCCACGCTTAGGCCCTGCCCGTCCGCCCACGCCACGCTTAGCCCTGCCCTCCGCCCACGCCACGCTTAGCCCTGCCCTCCGCCCACGCCACGCTTAGCCCTGCCCTCCGCCCACGCCACGCTTAGCCCTGCCCTCCGCCCACGCCACGCTTAGCCCTTGCCCTCCGCCCACGCCACGCTTAGCCCTGCCCTCCCGCCCACGCGCCACGCTTAGCCCTGCCCTCCGCCCACGCCACGCTTAGCCCTGCCCTCCGCCCACGCCACGCTTAGCCCTGCCCTCCGCCCACGCCACGCTTAGCCCTGCCCTCTCCGCCCACGCACACTTACCCTTTAGCCCTGCCCTCCGCCCACGCCAACCGCTAGCCCTGGCCCTCCGCCCACGCCACGCTTAGCCCTGCCCTCCGCCCCCTAGCCTCCCCCCACGCTTAGCCCTGCCCTCCGCCCACGCCACGCTTAGCCCTTCGCCCTCCGCACCCCCCGCCACGCTTAGCCCTGCCCTCCGCCCACGCCACGCTTAGCCCTGCCCTCCGCCACGCCACGCTTAGCCCTGCCCTCCGCCCACGCCACGCTTAGCCCTGCCCTCCGCCCACGCCACGCTTAGCCCTGCCCTCCGCCCGTACCGCCGCCACGCCACGCTTAGCCCTGCCCTCCGCCCACGCCACGCTTAGCCCTGCCCTCCGCCCACGCCACGCTTAGCCCTGCCCTCCGCCCACGCCACGCTTAGCCCTGCCCTCCGCCCACGCCACGCTTAGCCCTGCCCTCCGCCCACGCCACGCTTAGCCCTGCCCTCCGCCCACGCCACGCTTAGCCCTGCCCTCCGCCCACGCCACGCTTAGCCCTGCCCTCCGCCCACGCCACAGCTTAGCCCTGCCCTCCGCCCACGCCACGCTTAGCCCTGCCCTCCGCCACGCCACGCTTAGCCCTGCCCTCCGCCCACGCCACGCTTGCCCTGGCCACGCCACGCTTAGCCCTGCCTCCGCCCACGCCACGCTTAGCCCCAGCCACACAGGTCTAAGTGAAGCAAAGTGTCAGAGCACAGCCTGTTGGTCACGCCCAACTATTAGATCAGGCGGCTGCGCAGCACCTTGTAATATGCATCACAAATGACCGCCGCCCCCCAGAGGGCTCGGCCACATACTGCAAAAGATAAAAAGATGCAATACACATCGTCGGTCATTTGTGATGCATATACAAGGTGCGGCGCAGCCCGCCTGATCTAATAGTTGGGCGTGACCAACAGGCTGTGCTCTGACACTTTGCTTCACTTAGACCTGTGTGGCTGACGTCCTGTTGGTAACCTTGTGTCCATGAATGCCACCAGTCTCCTTGTCAGCATGGCTGGATGCAGGCGCTACAGCCGCCCCCATGCTTGGGTTGCAGGGGATTAAGCACTGGCGTTCTTACACTTGTGTTGCCTACCAGTGGAGCTGGCAGCCCTCTGCTAGGTGCAACGGATATTATACCTGGCTAAATTTCGGTGAGTTTTTTTTCTTTAATATGTATAACCATGTGTTTTATTGTAGGTGATGTCACTTGGACAACCTAAATGACATGGTGAAGACATTTTTTAGAATGTGGAAGCATCAAAACAAAGAAGTACCGCCAAAAATAATAGAAAAAAAGGGGCTGAATAACAGTTGCAACTGGAAGCGGACGAACCCAGATGATCATCGCGCTGTGCTGCCAACAGACCTCATCCTGTCACCTCCTCCACCATGCCCCTCGTGCCACTATGCAACCTGCTACCCGGCGAGTACAAAAGCGGCCTCCCCTCTGCCGCCTCAGCGACCATTCACAAGCTGGTCGCCATAGATGGTGAAATGTGGAGTAAGGGAGCCCTGGCACACCATTAATTACCAGGGGACGTGGTGAAGAACGAATATGTATGGCCTGTCTATTCAATCTGCGATTTAAAGACCAATTGGAGCCAGATCCGGAAGAAATATATATCCCGCGCCATCTTCAGGGTGGTGCAGAAAGAGGTAAGATTGAAGGTTTTGCGCAGGTTGGATTTCAACCTGTTATATCCTCACCACTAAAGCGAGTCCACAACATAGATGTAGTCCATCCTCACCACCACATAGATCTGTTGTATCCTCATCACAAGGAGCCCCAAAAAGTGACCTTGGATTCTGCAGATACCACTAGAGGCTATAGGGTGCTCACAATATAAATAGACATGTAGTGACATGCAGACGCCACTAGAAGGAGGCCACAGTATAGACATGGTGCATCCACAAAGCACCACTTGCCGGAGCCCACAGCATTAAATACACATGCAGGTACCACGAGAGGGAGCCCACAATATAAATACACATGTAGTGAACTACAACCACCATTAGAGGGAACCCACAATATAGCCTGTAGTAATCTGCAGACTCCACTAGAGGGAGCCCACTACATAAAGATTTATATATGACCTATAATAACCACATAATAAAAATGTCCTAAATGGGACAAACTTTAAGTATGACATATTTACTTTTCTTGTTGTGGTGATGATGTGGTTTATATATTTATAGGGAGTTGATCACCCCCAAAATGCATATTAAACTAGTTATAAATGTGTATGAGATTAATATCATCTGATATATTTTATTTCTCCATGTTTTTGAGACACTTAAACTGTTCACACAGGGTGTTTTTTTTCTGCAGCAAAATCTGATGTATTGTTATTAAAAAATAGATTTTTTTGGCAGTAAATAACCTGTATTTTTTTGCGGCATTTTTGCTGTGTTTTTGTCTCCTGTTCATCTTAATTGGACCAAAAATGCAGCAAAACCTGATGTCTGCATTTTTGCACTTTCTCATTGGTTAGTATAGGTAAAAATGTCACCTGACATTGATTACATCCGTAACAAATCTGTCCATTCAATTACATTCATTCATATAAATGCACGGGAGAAAACAAAAGAATACATAAAAGAACTGATCACAGTTGTAATAAAATACATCTATTACTTCCATAGTACGATCATTCATGAATTAATCTTCAAATTAAGTTGAGAAAATTTCCTACGTAATTGTTAACAATGAGAAAAATATCTAAAAATTAAATAGCAATATTGTCATTTTTAGTTCTTTGTGTGTATATCTATATAGATCTCTTATAATGATCTATTGTTTCTTTATTTCTCATAGGTTGTTAGACAGCAGCGAACTCGTTCTGGACCTCTACTAACATTGATCGTCTCTATTCTTTCTGATGTGTATATTGTTAAATTTCATTTTTATTCTGTGTTAGTATTTAATAAAGGTGTACAGTGTTATATTGTCGGTCTAAATGTTTTCTCTTTTCATAGTGACTATGTATGTGATATTAAATAGTGATATGTGTTAAGTAAATAATGCAATAATTTCTTGTACAAAATGTTATCGGAAATCTATTGGAAACGGGTAATCAGCGAAAAAGGGAAGCGGCTGTGATTCCTGACAAACAGCTTAAGGGCCCGTCTACGCAGCGATATCGCTGCAACGTCAGAAGTTTTGTGACGTTGCAGTGACCTCACACCGATGTTGGGGCGTGTGACATGCCGCAGCGACCAGCGATGAGCTCGCTGTGGAATGGCCAGGACCATTTTTTTTGGTCATTGGTCTGCCGCTAGGCAGCAGACATCGGCGTGTGTGACGCCTCTCTAAGCCGATGTGTTTCCTGGTAACCAGGGTACACATCGGGTTACGAAGCACAGCGCGCGCTGTGCTTAGTAACCCAATGTGTACCCTGGTTACCAGCGTTCTCCCGCTGAATACAGTAGCAGGACCTCGACATCGAAGTAAAAGAATAGTTTATATTCTTTTTCTCGATATTGAGGTCGTTACACACGTGTTTGGTGAGTCTGCCTGTCTGACAGCTCACCAGCGATCACATGGCCATGTGCCAACAATGGGGATCGTTAGTCGGGTTCGCTGGCACATCGCCGCGTGTAACCCAGGCCTTTAGTCTAGGAGCTGAAAAATTATAAAGGAGGAGTTGTTTTTATTAAAATAGAAGGAATTTTTTCAATTAAAACTGTTGCGGGAGAAGGATATTCTTATCCATTTGTGTAGTGGTTTGTGTTATGCTCTGTAAACCTGTACTGGCAGGAGCGAGGTGAAGAGACCTCTACGTAAAAGGCCGCCGCACCGAAGATAACGCAGCTCCAACAAACACATCATTAATCCTGGATGGCAACAACCAAGGAAGCAAGAATTTATCCACCTCCTCAGTCCTAGTCACCCACAGACAAAGATGCAGGACAGGACACGACTCTCCTAATGCGCCAATCCTCCAAGGACATCCCTCCACTCCACATCCCAACACTGCAGGGAGCAAATTAACCCGACATTAGTATGCTGTCATGTAGTTACGTGTCCCACTTCAGCAAAGCTGGATAAATGCTGCAGAGTCTGGATATAACATCCCAGGACCCCAGATCGAGCGATCATCCCCACACAGGAGCCCTCGATTAGACAATTTTCTTTAAATAAAAAAAAAAGATGAAAGGAAGTGTGATGTTACAGGGGGAAAATGTATCTATTAATATCATTTTTTGGTATATTAACCACCTCCTAATAATGTGTTAAATAGATAAAAATTTGTACAAGAAATTATTATTACATCAGAAATCTATTAAAAATGGGTAATTAGGAGAAAAGCGGGGAAAAAAAGTGGGGGGAGAGGATGTGACATCTGTCAAACAACTTATACTTAGTCTAGGAGCCGAACATTTATAGAGAAGGAATTGTTTTCATTAAAATAGAAGGAATTATTTCAATTAAAGTTGTTTAGGGAAAAGGGATATGCTTACCCACTTTGTGTAGTGCTTTGTGTTAAGCTCTGTAACCCTGCACTACCCATGACATACATGTACTTCATGGGTCAGCTCCCTGTCTTTGATGTGAGCTCTTGACGGTGAGATCACTTCATTTCCCCAACATCTCGGCTGATCTCATCAGATTTACGATCCAATCAGTGCTCTAAACACTTTGTATCGTGCTGTCATTCACTGATTGATCCAAAAGGACCGCACTGTTCCCCACCTGCATCGGAGATCCTGCGATAAGATTGCGGGATCTCTGTGTCATGTGATATCCTGGGGTCCTGCCAACCACAGAAAGTAATAATTTGTTCCATTTCCGGATGTGCTGCAGCTCATTAGAACATAGCACAAGCGATCGGACACTGCAGCACTGTGGCGCCCTATGGGTCAGTGTAAAATAAAGAATTAAAAAATAACGTTTTTAAAAATATGGAAAAAAACACAAGTTCAAATCACCCTTCTTTTCCATCAATTCAAAATAAAAGTATTGCAAAAATAAAAAATACACATATTTGGTATTGCCGCGTTCAGAAATGCCCTATCTATCAAAATATAAAATCAATCAGATCTGTAAACTGTGTAATGGGAAAAAAGGTCCAACCACCTAAATTGTTATTTTTGTCACCCGCAACATTGCAATAAAATGCAAAGACGGGCAATTAAAACAGTGCATCTGTGGCGCCCCAGGGTCCAGTTGCCACAATGCTAAAGCTTGAAAGCAAGGGAAGGCACACACCTAAGGTAAAACATACACGCACGCACAATTCCAGGCCAGAAGCGGGAGCTCTAAAGTCCGAGTTCAGGACCCCTATAAATTCTGGTCTGGGGGCGGGGTCAAGTAGTTCAGTTCTGAGGAGGACTGTAGAAGACATCCTACGGTCGGGAGCCGTGCTAAGCTCGTCCTAGGTTACTAACTAGCCAGTGTGAGTGACCCGTGGTGAGGGTCTGAGGGAAGTGGAGAGCAAGTGTGGGGAGTAGAGCGGAGCCAGCTCGCCCCAGCACTTAGCACAGTACGGACACCGGAGTCCGCGGTAGCGAGGGTCTTTATGCTCAGCAGCCAACATCGGAGGGTGGGTAATTTCAAGTTGCTCATCCACCAAAAGGCTAGGAGACGCAGCCGCACTACAGAGCCCAGGAGACGCAGTGAAGGGCTCAAGCTGCCTGTCACACAGCCAGTGAGAAGAGGGACACTCAATAAAGTAGATGAAATAGCGGGATTTACATGTTTAATCTCTTGATTGGGAATAATGTTTCAGGATCTTTGATAGAATACATTTTTTTCTCATATGGCATATTGATCTGCAGCATAAACGGTTTGTTACAAGGCAAGGCGGGGAGGAGAATGTAGAGCCCGAGAGAGGGGAGCGGAGTATGCAATGCCTGGGGGAGGGGAACGTGCGGAGACCAGGATAGGTGAGCGGAGCCTGGGGGATGGGAGGAGAGTGTACAGAGACCGGGGAGGTGAGCGGAGCATGCGGAGATCGGGGGAGGGGAGCTCCTATAATATAGAATGACATCACAGGTCATGTGTACAAAGGAGCCAATCACTGTGAGTGAAGCTTTCATATGGGAGGAGCCCAACAGGTCCTCACCATTCCATATATAGTATTGCAATTCCTGCACTCCCAGTAGAAAGTCACCAGCACTCAGAGGGTTAAAAAAAAGACTTGGCTCACTGCAGTAGAGAGCCGCCTCATATCAGGCGCAGCAGGGAGCCGGCTCCCCATCAGTCACAGCAAGCAGGGAGCCGGCTCCCGTCAGTCACAGCAAGCAGGGAGCCGACTCCTATCAGGTACAGCAGGGAGCCGACTCCCCGTCAGGCACAGCAGGGAGCCGGCTCCCCATCAGTCACAGCAAGCAGGGAGCCGGCTCCTATCAGGCACAGCAAGCAGGGAGCCGGCTCCTATCAGGCACAGCAAGCAGGGAGCCGGCTCCTATCAGGTACAGCAGGGAGCCGACTCCTATCAGGCACAGCAGGGAGCCGGCTCCTATCAGTCACAGCAAGCAGGGAGCCGGCTCCTATCAGTCACAGCAAGCAGGGAGCCGGCTCCTATCAGTCACAGCAAGCAGGGAGCCGGCTCCTATCAGGCACAGCAAGGAGCCGACTCCTATCAGGTACAGCAGGGAGCGGCTCCTATCAGGCACAGCAAGCAGGGAGCCGGCTCCTATCAGTCACAGCAAGCAGGGAACCGGCTCCTATCAGTCACAGCAGGGAGCCGCCTCCTATCAGGTACAGCAGGGAGCCGTCGGCTATCAGTCACAGCAGGGAGCCGGCTCCTATCGGGTACAGCAGGGAGTCGGCTTCTATCAGTCACAGCAGGGAGCCGGCTCCTATCAGTCACAGCAGGGAGCCGGCTCCTATCGGGTACAGCAGGGAGCCGGCTCCTATCAGTCACAGCAAGCAGGGAGCCGACTCCTATCAGGCACAGCAGGGAGCCGCCTCCTATCAGGCACAGCAGGAGGGCCGGCTCCTATCAGGCACAGCAGGGAGCCGGCTCCTATCAGGCACAGCAGCGAGCCGGCTCCTGTCAGGAACAGCAGGGAGCCGACTCCCGTCAGGCGCAGCAGGGAGCCGGCTCCCGTCAGGCGCAGCAAGCAGGGAGCCGGCTCCTATCAGTCACAGCAAGCAGGGAGCCGGCTCCTATCAGTCACAGCAGGGAGTCGGCTCCTATCAGGCACAGCAGGGAGCCGGCTCTTATCAGGCACAGCAGGAGGCCGGCTCCTATCAGGCACAGCAGGGAGCCGGCTCCTATCAGGTACAGCAGGGAGCCGTCGGCTATCAGTCACAGCAGGGAGCCGGCTCCTATCGGGTACAGCAGGGAGCCGGCTCCTATCAGGCACAGCAAGCAGGGAGCCGGCTCCTATCAGTCACTGCAGGGAGCCGCCTCCTATCAGGCACAGCAGGGAGCCGGCTCCTATCAGGCACAGCAGGGAGCCGGCTCCTGTCAGGCGCAGCAGGGAGCCGGCTCACGTCAGGCACAGCAGGGAGCCGACTCCTATCAGGTACAGCAGGGAGCCGGCTCCTATCAGGTACAGCAGGGAGCCGGCTCCTATCAGTCACAGCAGGGAGCCGGCTCCTGTCAGGTACAGCAGGGAGCCGGCTCCTTTCAGGTACAGCAGGGAGCCGGCTCCTATCAGGTACAGCAGGGAGCCGGCTCCTATCAGTCACAGCAGGGAGCCGGCTCCTGTCAGGTACAGCAGGGAGCCGGCTCCTATCAGGTACAGCAGGAGCCGACTCGTATCAGGCACAGCAGGGAGCCGGCTCCTATCAGTCACAGCAGGGAGCCGGCTCCTATCAGTCACAGCAGGGATAGGAGGCGGCTCCTATCAGGTACAGCAGGGAGCCGACTCGTATCAGGCACAGCAGGGAGCCTCGTATCAGGCACAGCAGGGAGCCGGCTCCTATCAGTCACAGCAGGGAGCCGGCTCCTATCAGTCACAGCAGGGAGCCGGCTCCCATCAGGCACAGCAGGGAGCCGGCTCCTATCAGTCACAGCAGGGAGCCGGCTCCTATCAGTGACAGCAGGGAGCCGGCTCCTATCAGTCACAGCAGGGAGCCGGCTCGTATCAGGCACAGCAGGGAGCCGGCTCCTATCAGGCACAGCAGGGAGCCGGCTCCTATCAGTCACAGCAGGGAGCCGACTCCTATCGGGCACAGCAGGGAGCCGGCTCCTATCAGTGACAGCAGGGAGCCGGCTCCTATCAGGCACAGCAGGGAGCCTCGTATCAGGCACAGCAGGGAGCCGGCTCCTATCAGGCACAGCAGGGAGCCGGCTCCTATCAGTCGCAGCAGGGAGCCGGCTCCTATCAGGTACAGCAGGGAGCCGGCTCCTATCAGTCACAGCAGGGAGCCGGCTCCTATCAGGTACAGCAGGGAGCCGGCTCCTGTCAGTCACAGCAGGGAGCCGGCTCCTATCAGTCACAGTAGGGAGCCGGCTCCTATCAGGTACAGCAGGGAGCCGGCTCCTATCAGGTACAGCAGGGAGCCGGCTCCTGTCAGTCACAGCAGGGAGCCGGCTCTTGTTCACAAACGGCACAAGACTCTATCTCACTGCAGTGCGGGACACAGGCTCAGAGCCGGGACTGTTAGGAGGTATTGTCACCTTGCCTGTAATGACTCCCAGCTGACAGTAGAGGACAGACCTCACTTTCAGTCTTTATTCTCCATTAGGTGCAGGACCCTGTACACACTGTGCACGGAGTGACCGCCCTGTAGTACCAAGTGATGACCGCTGGGGGGAGATATCACATTGAGGCGCAGCTCCGCTCTCACCTCACAGCCCGCGGGGAGCGCCCTGTCTGCGCATGCGCTGTAGCTCCGCCGTTGTCCGGGGTGAGGAGAGGCCTCCGCCGGGTTCAGGCTCCAGTTCCGCGGTTGTAGAGTGCGCTGCTCCCTCACAGCGGCCGGGGACTGTAGGAGAAGCCGTGTACGGCGGCAGAGAGGAGGCTGAGGCTTCACAGCAGCTGTGGGGCAATAGTGACTCACATAGGGACACGTATAGGGGACGTCTGTCACCTTCTTATAGGAACCTGCTGTATAGAGAGAGATTCACTGTTCATGTCACATACAAGGGTTATATTATATTTATATTGTAGAAAAATGGAAAATAAAAGTGTAATTAGTTGCATTTCTCACAGTTGGACACTAGAGGGAGCAGCTGCTACAGGAGAAGCCTGATAACACAGTGCGGCCTAGAGACTGGGGCCCCCTGGGGGTGAGGAGGGGTAACAAGGGGCCAATGGGCCCCGGGGACCTGATAATACAGTGCAGCCTAGAGACTGGGGTTCCCCTAGTGTGATGAGGGCTAACAAGGGGCCAATGGGCCCCAGAGACTTAATAATACAGTGCGGCCTAGAGACTGGGGTTCCCCGAGTGTGATGAGGGCTAACAAGGGGCCCTGGAGACCTGAACCCTGATAATAAAGTGCGGCCTAGAGACTGTATCCCCTGCAGGTGTGATGAGGGCTAACAAGGAGGCAAATGTGCCCCCTGGGGACCTGAACTCTGAATCAGTGCAGCATCGCGGCCCCTGATAATACAGTGTGGCCCCCACTGGAGTGAGGATGGGTAACAATGGGCCACAGAGGGTCAGGGACGCTGTGGATCTCACCTGTCAATCATCTGTTCCACAATTATTTTTTTTCCCTGGACAAGTTGTAGTTTTCGATGACACCGTGCAGTCATTTTTCCAGCATTTTATATAATTATCTCTCTACATGATTCTCCACCGCTACAAGAACAAGAGCATAAAGTTATGAACACAAAGTATTTTTATAGTTTTAGTGGCTAAAAAAAGTTCAAAATTTCTTAAAGAAAAAAAAAATGCTTTGTGTCAAGACCAGGGCTGTGGAGTCGTATTCAGAGAAAATAAAGAGTCAGAGTCGGATCTGGCTTATCGACTCCACAGCCCTTGTCAAGACAAGTAATGTCATCAGTGGACCTGTAGGGGGTCGGGTTTTGATATTTTTATCAAGTCCATTTTGGGACCATGAGGTTTTGATCACCTTTTTATTATTATTATTTATTTTTTTAGGGAGGGGGGAGCTGCGGCAACGACAAACCAGCAATTCTGGAGTTTCCAGTTGAGGAAACGCTTATCTTCATTTTCTGACTGATCAGACTTTTGCAGACGCCATTATGATACCAAAAACAACTCTTATTTATTCGTCTTCCTTGGGGACCTGAACCTGCAATCATTGGTTTACACTATATACAGAGGTTTGCTAGTATTACTGTATATTGAAAAATTACTGATTATACGAAGCTCCACCTGCGGATTCACAATGTCCAAGATGGTGATGGCTGTCATAGAATCCCTTTGACACCCGCACAAAAAATGGGAATAGTCAGAGGAGCAGTGGGAATGAAATAAGAGCAAAATATGGACACATTGTACTCGGTACATTCAGCTCCTCTTTAAAGTGCAGCTAAACTTTCAATAGTTTTTTTTACATGTTGTAGATAATAAAACATCCTGCTAATTGATGGTCTGAGACCCCACCAGATGCCTCTATGACTTTCTCTAAGCGCTGAGCTCCTGAATGACGGCACACACAGTAATGTACAGGCTCAGTACTAAGCACTAACGTTCAATCCTGCTGTTAGTGGGGGGTTAGACCAGATGATCCAGGAGGTCCCTTTACACAATGGCCCAGGAGGTCCCTTCACACAATGACCCTGGAGTCCCTTCCAACTCTAACATTCTATGATATACAGCATTCAGGAAAATGCTTGAGTTCCCCATTGACTTTAATTATACTCTGTACTCGAGTCGCAGGCTCTTTCTTCCAGCGTTTCTTTATTTTTATTCCTTCTATTTTTATATGTGCACTCGCAGGATCGGGACTCCTGACCATCAGGCCATTTAAAGGCCTAAACTACGATACATGAAAAATAGTTGTGAAAGTTCTGTTGCACAAGTTTCGCACAATACGACACTTCTATCTGTAAAGTCAAGCTCACATTTTGTAAATATACATTTAATTTCAAATCTACAAGGCCAATCCTAAGATTTATGAGGAGCGGCTCTGCACATGCCCGACCACCGCTTCATTCATTCTATATGGGGTGGCTCGATGAAGCAGAATGCTCAGCAGCCCCATTGGCAATGAAGGCAGTAGTGGTCAGTCATGTGCGCTGCTGCTCCCTTCTTCTGGGAATATAAGTCACACTTTCTGCCCATCATTGATGAGCGGACACCGCAATGCTCGGGTGCTCAGTACTCGAAATCAGCTGTTGGATGCTCGGACGGGCACGACTCGAGTACCCGAGTATAACGGAAGTCAATGAGAAACTCAAACATTTTTACAGACGATCTTCCTGAAGATTGCACGATTTCCCCATTGACTTCTATTATGTTTGGCTCTCGAGTCGCACCCTTTTTCTTCTGTCGTTTCTTATGTTTTTTTCCTTCTGTTTTATACTTAAGCGTATATGGAGATTATGGCGAGCGGTACAGTGAAGTATGAAAACACAGCAATGAAGAGGAAGAAAGATAAAGAGGTGAGTGACCAGCTCCAAATACACGACGTCTGTAGGATGAATACTGAGAACAGGGGGTAAAGGAGATGACATCCCATAAATCCACAGGAGAGATGATCAATTGTCACTGGGGTCCTCATCCATCACCAGGGGACCTAGAGTATCCCGTGTGAATGGATCTTAGTGAGCATCGAGACCATTGAATGATTTACACAAGTATATTAAAGGGATTGTTCACTACTTGGACAACCCCTTCTTATTCCTCATGTTCACCCCTATAAAAATAATAAAGCCTATACTCACCTCCAGTGCTGGCGCTGTTCAGCGATGTCAGCACTTCCTTCAAGCGATTGAGTAATTAATGGGAGAAAATAGCTGTGGCTGCCAATTTCTTTTCATTACTTCTGTGTCCAGTGAGGAGAAGGAAGCCGGCAGTGATTGGTTGTGGGGCTCGTGTGTCATAATAATGTCACGTGCACCCCGCGAGATCCAAGATCACTGGAACCGCACCAGCGCCGGAGGTGAGTGTAGGCTTTTTCATTTTTATGAGGGAGAATGAGTATTGGCCACTCCCTTTAAAGGGAATGTTTTCATCCTACTTTCAGAGTTAGGGCAGAGACACACTTAGGCTAGGGTCACACTTGGAGGGTGACCCATCCGCTTAAAACTTAGAAATTTTCCCTGCAGCGCTATGCGCTGCCAGAGAACACTTCCCCATAGAAACCCTCTGTTTACCTTAGCAGCGGCCATACAGTACGTGCCCTTTATCACAGCGCACAGGAAACGCTGTCTGCAGCGTTTTCCTGTGCACTCAGCTAAAGCGCATGTCTTGTGTGACCGCTGCTAAGGTAAACAGCGGGTTTCTATGGGGCGGTGTTGCCTAGCAGGGCTTGCCATTAACGCTGTGCGCTACAGCTCCAATTTCTAAGTTTTTAGTGGGTCCGTGAAACATGGGTGACAGCGAGTATCCTGCATGTGTCTTGCATTAGTCACCCAACCTCTCTGAAGGTGAGCATGGAGGTGATTGTGATTTTATAGATCTCCATGCTCCCATTCAGAGAGGCAGGAGTCGATCAGGTGACTCATGCAAGATACTCGCATGCAGGTCACATAGTGTGTCTCTGCCCTTATTCTCAAATTCTTTACTGGCTAGACTTGCAAAGTGCATGTAACCTCTGGCAACCTTGCAAATTATTTTCTTGTTAAAAAGCCTTTCTTTCCTCAAGAAAAGAGATTTTTGAATTAGTTTTAGGATGTTTTCACATCTAAGGTTTGTGTGCGTTTAGCTTATTTAGCGTTTCTAGGCGTTTTTACTGCTAAAAACGCATAAAAAACGCAAGCGTTTTTAGCCCCATTGATTTCAATGGAAACGCATGTAAAAACGAATGCAAAAAAGCATGTGCGTTTTCAATAACGCAAAACTCATGCATTTTTGCCAACGCTGCCCCAAAACGTCTTCACCAACATTTTGGGGCAGCATTGGCAAAACCGCATGTGCGTTTTGTGTTTTTGAAAATGCACATGCGTTTTTGCATGTGTTTTTACATGTGTTTCCATTGAAATCAATGGGGCCAAAAACGCTTGCGTTTTTTTATGCGTTTTTAGCTGTAAAAACGCAAAATAAGCAAAACGCACACCACCCTTAGATGTGGAACAGGCCTTAGGGTGGTTTCACATCTATGACATCCCTGCACTAGGCTGCTCTGCTGCCTGCGCCAGCACAAATGAAAGCGCAGGGGCATTTAGGGGCTTTGGCAGCCTGGCGCAGTGACGCATAGATGCCCTGCATGTGTGCTCAGCTGCGCTCGGTGCCCCCATTATAGCCTATGGCCGAGCACAGCAGAGCGTGCGCGTTGTATAGTGAGAAGCGCAAGTGAAAGTGGCAGAGCGCACAGCGCATGCGCCTGTCACTTAGCACCCGGAAACGCCTAATCGGACGTTTTCCGGGTACGTCTGAGCAGGCGCATGCGCCGTGCGCTCTGCCACTTTCACTTGCGCTTCTCACTATACAAAGCGCACGCTCTGCTGTGCTCGGCCATAGGCTATAATGGGGGCACCGAGCGCAGCTGAGCACACATGCAGGGCATCTATGCGTCCCTGTGCTAGGCTGCCAAAGCCCCTAAATGCCCCTGTGCTTTCATTTGCGCTGGCACAGGGCAGCCAGAGCAGCCTAGCGCAGGGATGTCATAGATGTGGAACAGGCCTTACTGTAGTCTTGTTCTTTACCTCAGTTATGGTACCTTTACACGCCGCTACCAAGGGTAGCAACAGGTAGGCACCGCACGTGCACGCGCGCGTTTTCAACGGTTGCTAACGGTACCTGATGCCGCAAATACACGCCGCCACAAGGTGCTCCACAGAAGGTATTTTCGTTCCCCGGAAGTGCCAACGGGTGCCGCAGGTAACCTTCTGTGGAGCACCTTCCCTGATTTACCTGCCGCTACAACAAGGGAATCTGGGTGTACATATTGTGCGCCGTAACTACATAGGCGTGACAGAGTTGTGTATTACGCGACACTCGTACGGTGATTGGACAATGCAATAACATCATGATTGGCCAGCCAGCGCAGGGAGGCTGCCTAATACATGACGCTATAGCAAATGTGTAGTGTGACTGGTCAGATTGTTAAATATGCCGCCCTGTGCAGGGACAGCCAATGGGTACACAGTAGTCCCCACCAATGATCGCTGATGGGGCGTGGTATACATGACGCTCAAGCACGCCCCAGGTAACTCAAATACCGTACCTGTGCCCCGATTACACGCCGCTACCATAGGGATTATACCTGCTTGTTTTTGAGCACGGCTGAAACACAGGTATCTAAAGAGACAGGAAGGTACAACCTGAATTACACGCCGCCACTTCGCGGTGTTTTGAAGGTAAAAGGTACAATTGTCTCCGATACCTGCCGGTTTCTACCTTTCGGTAGCGGCATGTAAAGGTACCATTACAGGCAACCACTGCAGTCTATCTAAGGTGGCCGGTTTCTCTTTATTCTGGTGCGAGCTGGATCCGGCCCAGCTTCAGTGCCCCATGCTCCTCCAATGCTGCGGAGATAAAATAGTCTCTACTTATAGCATTAGAAGGTGCACAATTCACTGCCGCAGTGTGATAGTGCTGCCTAACTGAGCTGTCAATGAGGAGAGCACTGAGCCCCAGCAAAAAGGAGGCTGCACATTTTACAAGTTGCTCCCCCCCGCTGCCGGCAGTATCCTGTGTACAGCAGAAAGAGAGGACTTAATGGAGAGCAGTCAAATTATTATTTATTTTTTTGTTCAACCCCCACCCTCCTCCCCAAGAAAAGTTAATAGATTATCAATATTAGATTGTGTATTGACCCCCATATTGTTTCTAGCAGCAATAACTGCAGCGCTCGACTTCCGGCATTGTTTTTTCATGCGCATACTCAGTAAACTAGAATAAATCCACAGGAAGATGAGGAAACGGGCCTATAGGCAAAGGGTGCATATAATAAAGGAGGATCTGAAAGTAAAATCATCTGTTCTAGGACTGACCCTAAAATTAGTGTTTAAAATCAATAGAGCAGCCGCTTATAGTAGATGTTATAAAAATGAATCGTCAGATTATTACATGAGTGACTGTTCTCAACTCACAGAACGTAGATCCCGAGAGCCCTCAGTGTTCATCACCCAAAAACCAGCCGTCAGACGACTCGAAGGAGCAGAGCATGGAGACCATGATGACAGGTCGGTGCCACTTCTTCTCTTTCAGTATCGTTCCCATATTTATGTTATTTATGTTAGTTGGTTTTCTGTCCACAGGTTTAAGCAAAGATGTCAGTCGGCTGTTCTCTAACTGTGCACAGACCCTGAGGTGAGCACTGGCGATCCCATCCCACGTGACCGTAACTTCCTATGTGTCATTAATGGTGATTTTAGGAGAATGGTGGAAAAGTACCGTATTAATAAAAAACCACACTGGTGTAAGATGCAGCTGATTTATTCACAGATTATCCGCTTTTTGTGCATACCCCAGAGATACAGATCTACAGTAGCCCTATGCTGATGTAGATCTGCAGTGCAATGTACACCACATTTTCGCACAAATTATAGTAAATCTTTTGGGACATGTAGGTCCTGCCCTCCTTCATCTAAGGGATGCTCATTTTGTTTAGAAGAGAAAAGGAAGAAATACTAAGAGGAAGGAATTTCAAATGTTACCCTCAATTAAAAACTTAAAATTCACAGCACCCCTGGAACCACATGTGAAAAATAACTCAAAAAGACTTTTTCTGTAAACTTCAGTTTTGGTTTACTCCAAATTATCAGTGTCTCTTCACCTAAAGAGGTTCCCCCTAAGACTCAAATTTGCCCCCTGTCCTTGTACACTGGGGGTCTGAGCTCTTTATCACAGTGATCCCAAGAGTGGTAGTCTGCAAAGCCCTCTCTGAATGGAGAGGGGTTCAAAAATGTGCATTCATTTTCTTTGGGACTGCAGAGCACATGCTCGACCCACTCTCCATTCAGAGAGGGCTTTGCAGACTGCTATCCTTGAGATCACTGGCTTCCTAGCAGTAAGACCTCAACTAATCAGTATCCTATGAGTGAAGAATGAGGAAGGAGCTCGGGAGGAGGCTCCGAAACGCGTCAGAAAATAAAGACTGTGGCTGAACCAGACTTTCCTGTGTCTGTGTTTCTTTGGTCTCGGACCAGCAGCGCGGACACTGAGGCACTTTGTCCAAGAATTTCTGCAAAGTTAGGTTTATACAGCCACACCCAAAAGGTGATAGAGCAGACTAAACTAACAAATGGAAACACCTGTCCAAAAAAGAAAGAAACAAGGACAACAGATAATAAGAACCTGGAAAGAAACAGAACTCACTCAGAGAACGAAGAAGCAAGTGACACAACGCAGGCTCACTAGTTTGAATCCCAAGGCATGACAGCTTTATGTAGATTTTGGAGAATCCATTTAAAAAAAATCATTCCCTGAACAGACCCACACAGAACTTCTGCTGGCGCCATACAACTACTGCAGACTTTAAGCAGGTTGTCTGGTGAAAACAGGTGATAATTTACTGATTGGTGGGTGACTGACCGCTGTGACCTGCACCGATCCCCAGAATGGGGAATATTTATCCCGGATGGGGCATTTCTATACCCATTACACTCATCCTCTATGGTGCTGAAAAACCAGAGGACAGAGCTCAGCAGGGAGTGAAGGGAGAGTCAGATAAAATACCCCATTCCCAGCAGTCGGACCCCCGTCAATCTATTAGTTATCTCCTATCCAGTGGACAGATGATAAGGGAATTGTTTTGTGTCCCCAAGTTAAAGGGGTTGTCCACTACTAGAACAATACCCCCTGTTTCCTGTTCGGGGCTCATGTTATGTTGTGACGACCCGCATCCAATCGCCGCCGGCTTCTCTCCGCCTTCGGACGATATGGGAAATGACCCTGCGGCTGCCACTCGCATCCTGTTGATATTTAATTTGTTTCAAAGGTGGAGAGACTACACAGAGGCGAGTATAGGCTCTTGTATTTTACCTGGGGAAAACAAGTGGAAACACATGGGGTAGTCCTCGTATGGGACAACCACTTTAAGAGAGTTAAAGGGGGAATGATGAAAAAGCTCCAGTAATATGGAAAGTTCTGTATTAATCCACATATATATTCTCATTAGACACAGTCTGTGAATAAATCCCCAGTATTTTCCCTGCCGGCTCAAGGACGGTCTTCTAACCATTAATATGCTGCTTTTCCATTGTTTTCAGTGAACGTTCAGCTGCGGATTCACAACAAGTGCACAAGTTTGAAGAAATTCTTAAAGAAGCCAAAACGCTGGAAATGCAGATAAGACAGAAGAAGGAAAAGCTCCGGAACCATCTCTCCATGATCGCAAACACCTTACAGAAATGAGATTGTGTTCAGCTGTAATGAGAAGTAATAGAAGTTGTTTAGAAGAGTTGTGTAATCTCAGGATCACATATACACGTCCCTGATCATCCCCGAGGTCCTGCACTAGAATAGAGCCAGAGTCTGGTGCTGCCTCCCTCTATACTGATCACTGAGATATACAGCTTTATGTACATGTTATTACATATTACTACTACAAGATAATAAACGTTTCACTTTAAAGAACAGTTTATTTCATTATGGCTAAAAGTAACATAGTAACATAGTTTTTAAGGTTGAAGGAAGACTTTAAGTCCATCTAGTTCAACCCATAGCCTAACATGTTGATCCAGAGGAAGGCAAAAAAAACCCCATGTGGCAACACTAAGCTCCACATTGGGGAAAAAATTCCTTCCTGACTCCAGATACGGCAATCAGACTAATTCCCTGGATCAACGCCCTATCAAAGAATCTAGTATATATAACTGGTAATATTATAGTTTTCAAGAAAGGCATCCAGGCCCTTCTTAAATGTTAGTAGTGACTCCTCATTACACCATCATGTGGCAGAGAGTTCCATAGTCTCACTGCTCTTACAGTAAAGAATCCGCGTCTGTGATTATGATTAAACCTTCTTTCCTCCAGACGTAGAGGACGCCCCCTTGTCCCAGTCTGAGGCCTAAGAGTAAAGAGATCATTAGCAAGGTCTCTGTACTGCCCCCTCATATATTTATACATTATTATAAGATCACCCCTAAGCCTTCGTTTTTCCAAGCTAAATAACCCCAAGTTTAATAACCTGTCTTGGTATTGCAGACCCCTTAGTCCTCTAATGACTTTTGTCGCTCTTCTCTGGACCCGCTCTAGTTCAGCTATGTCTTTCTTATACACCGGAGACCAGAATTGTACACAGTATTCTAAGTGTGGTCGCACTAGTGACTTGTATAGAGGTAAAATTATGTTCTCCTCATGAGCATCTATGCCTCTTTTAATACATCCCATTATTTTATTTGCCTTTGCAGCAGCTGCCTGACACTAGCCACTAAATGTGAGTTTGTCATCTACCCATACACCCAAGTCTTTTTCAGTGACAGTTTTGCCCAGTGTTTTACAATTAAGCCCATAATATAACCTTTTGTTTCCTCTGCCCAAGTGCATGACTTTACATTTATCCCCATTAAAGCGCATTTGCCATTTAGCAGCCCAAGCTTCCAGTTTACATAAATCCTCCTGTAATATAAAATTGTCCTCCTCTGTATTGATTACCCTGCAGAGTTTAGTGTCATCTGCAAATATTGAGACTCTACTCTGTATGCCCCCTACAAGGTCATTAATAAATATATTAAATAGAAGCGGGCCCAACACTGACCCCTGTAGTACCCCACTGTTAACTGTGACCCATTCTGAGTGTGTTCCATTAATAACCACCCTTTGTTTCCTATCACTAAGCCAGTTCTTAACCCACTTACACATATTTTCCCCTATCCCCATTGCCCTCATTTTATGTATCAACCTTTTGTGTGGCACCGTATCAAAAGCTTTTGAAAAGTCCATATACACCACATCCACTGCATTTCCTTGGTCCAGTCCAGAACTTACTTCTTCATAGAAGCTTATTAGATTAGTTTGACAGGAACGGTCCCTCGTAAAACCATGTTGATAATGGGTCATGAGGTTATTTTTCTTCAGCTACTCCAGTATAGCATCTCTTAGAAAACCCTCTAGGATTTTACCCACAGTAGAGGTTAAGCTTACTGGCCTATAATTTCCAAGTTCAGTTTTAGTCCCCTTTTTGAATATTGGCACCACATTTGCTATACGCCAGTCCTGTGGTACAGACCCTGTTATTATGGAATCTTTAAATATTAAAAATAATGGTCTATGTATGACAGTACTTAATTCCTGCAGCACTCTGGGGTGTATCCCATCTGGGCCCGGGGATTTGTCAATTTTAGTGATTTTTAGACGATGCCGTACTTCCTCTTGGGTTAAGCAGGTGACATTTAATTGAGAATTTTTGTTATCACTGATCATATTGTCTGTCATGGGATTTTCTTGTGTAAATACTGTTGAGAAAAAGTCATTTAGCATATTGGCTTTTTCCTCATCCTCATCCACCATTTCACCCAGACTATTTTTAAAGGGGCCAACACCATCATTTTTTAGTTTCTTACTATTTATGTAGTTAAAAAATATTTTGGGATTCTTTTTACTTTCTCTGGCAATGAGTCTCTCTGTCTCAATCTTTGCTGCCTTGATTTGCTTTTTACAAATGTTATTTAATTTTCTGTATTTATTTAATGCTTCATCACTACCTACTTGCTTTAATTCCCTAAATGCTTTCTTTTTGTCACATATTGCACTTCTTACCGCTTTATTTAGCCATAGTGGTTTCCTCCTATTTCTAGCATGCTTATTCCCATAGGGTATATATTGTGCACAGGTCCTATTCAGGATGCTAATAAACATCTCCCATTTGTGTTGTGTACTTTTATGTCTCAGGACATCGTCCCAGTTTATTGCACTAAGATCATCTCTCAACCGTTGGAAATTTGCCTTCCTGAAGTTTAGTGTCTTTGTGGCCCCTCTACTACACGTCTTAGTAAAGGATACTTGAAAGCTTATTAAGTTATGATCACTATTACCCAAGTGACCTCCAACCCGTATATTTGATATGCGGTCTGGCCTGTTGGTTAATATTAGGTCCAGCAGTGCCCCCCTTCTTGTTGGGTCCTGAACCAGTTGTGAAAGGTAATTGTCTCTCATAGTTTTCAAAAACTTATTACCTTTGCTGGAACTGCAGGTTTCTGATCCCCAATGTATTTCAGGGTAGTTGAAGTCCCCCATAATAATGACTTCTCCCTGAGTCGCTGCTTCATCTATTTGCTTTATGAGGATATTCTCCTCCACTTCCATTATTGTTGGGGACTTATAACAAACCCCTATCAGTAATTTATTATTTTTTCCCCCTCCCCTTATCTCCACCCACAGGGACTCTACATTTCCATTAGATTCACCTATATTATCACGCAGGATGGGTTTTAAGGATGATTTTACGTATAAACATACACCTCCTCCTCGCCTATTTGTACGGTCATTTCTGAACAGACAATAGCCCTGTAAATTAACAGCCCAGTCATGGCTCTCGTCCAGCCAAGTCTCCGAAATCCCCACCATGTCATAATTATTTTCCAATAAAATCAATTCTAATTCCTCCATTTTGTTGGTGAGGCTTCTGGCATTAGTGAACATGCACTGTATGCATCTCTCTTTACCTCTCTTCCTTCCTACTAGTTTGACTGTTCTAACCCCACCCCCCATGCCACCCCCAATTTTATTACTTGTGCCCAGGTTACTGTTTACACTATCTTCCCCTCCTATACAATGAATACCCTCCCCCCAATCCCTAGTTTAAACACTCCTCCAACCTTCTAGCCATTTTCTCCCCCAGCACAGCTGCACCCTCCCCATTGAGGTGCAGCCCGTCCCTAGCATAGAACCTGTAGCCAACAGAGAAGTCGGCCCAGTTCTCCAGGAACCCAAACCCCTCCTTCCTACACCAATTCCTGAGCCACTTATTTATCTCCCTAATCTCCCGTTGCCTCTCTGGTGTGGCACGTGGTACAGGCAGTATTTCAGAGAATACTACCTTGGAGGTCCTTGCCTTAAGCTTGCAGCCTAATTCCCTGAAATCATCTATAAGGACCTTCCACCTACCTCTAACTTTGTCATTTGTACCAATGTGCACCATGACCGCTGGGTCCTCACCAGCCCCTCCCAGTAATCTGTCAACCCGATCAGCGATGTGCCGGACTCGAGCGCCAGGTAGGCAGCACACTGTTCGACGATCCCTGTCTTTGTGACAGATTGCCCTATCTATTCCCCTAATAATTGAGTCCCCCACTACAAGCACCTGTCTGGCCTGCCCTACTCTCCTGTTTTCCCCCTTACTGGAGCTGACACTCCTCTGGCTTTCAGAGGTCATGTCCTGCTGCAGCAGTGCTATCCCTGAACTCACACCCCCCTCATCTGCCAACATAGCAAATTTATTGGGGTGTGCCAGATCAGGGCTAGCCTCCCTGGCACCCTTCCCTCTACCCCGCCTTCTAACTGTCACCCAGCTAGCTACCTCACGGTCTTGCAGCTCCATACTACCATCCTCCCTCACATCTATCCCATTGAGCAGCTGTTCAGTGAGCAGCAGACTCCTTTCCATATTGTCTATGGATCTCAGCGTTGTCAGTTGTTCATTTAGATCCAGTATCTGGGCTTCCAAATGCACAACGTACTCACATCTCACACAGCAGTATGCACCCTCGACCGGCTGGTCAAGGAATGCATACATGCGGCAAGATGTACACTGGATGGCATTGCCAATCATGGAGCTCATTTCCTAATGGGGATTGCACCAGACAGAAATGATAAGTAAAAAGAAATGCAAAGTATTAATAAAATACAACCAGCAATTCAGTAAATCCTCCCTTCCAAACTCCCTGAATCCAAAGTCACTGAATCACAAGTCACACACTTACTTCTGTCGCACTTGCGCTCTGTCACACAAAGCTCGTCACACTCGCTAGAAACTCAGATATATAGAGGGTTTTTTTCCCTTAGCAGAAAATCAGCCTGTATCTCAGTGCACTTCCAAAAGTAGAGAGGATGAAGGGTTAAACACCGCGCTGCCATATTCCACCAGACATCAAAGGGGGAATATAATATTGATTTATTAGTCAACGCGTTTCAGGGTTCCCTGGCCCTGAGAAATCAATATCATATTGCCATATGTCAGGGCTTTTCTGGGAGGCCTGAAATGCATTATCTGATAAATCAATATTAAATTCACCCTTTGATGTCTTGTGGAATACAGCAGCACAATTTTTAACCCTTCATCTTCCCTATTTTAATTTTATGAGATAATGACCTTTGGGTTTTCATTGGCTGTAAGCCATAATCATCAACATTAACATAAATAAACATGAAATAGATCCCTCTGTGTGTAATGACTCTATATAATATATGTGTGTCACTTTATGTATTGAATTACTGAAATAAAGTCACTTTTTGATGATCTTCTAATTCATTGAGATGCTCCTGTATATCGTATTTCTTCCACTCTTGGCCATTGTTTTCCAGTCCACTGTCATTTATTTTCTCAATTGTACATTTAATATCTATGGCTGTGTTCACACTGTGCGTTTTGATCCTTTTTTTTGGATCCCTTTTTGCTGTGAACGCATCATTTAAATGTATCCTGCAAAGTCAATGTGTTTTCAAGTCTTGCTATTCAGTCTGTGCTTTTTGGACCTGATCAATTTTTTTGGGTGAAAAAGTGATCCGTAAAAAGGAGCTGTCACTTATTGCTACATTTTTCTGATCCATTGTCTGTTGGCTAAAAAACGCAGCCAAAACGGATCCAAAACGGATGTTGCGCATGCGTTTGAAAAGCCGATCCAGATTTCCAGTTCAAAAAGAGAGAAAAACGCCCCAGAAAAAAATGTATCAAAAGAGCACAGTGTGAACACAGACATATGTAAATCATTATTCACTTTTTACAATGTCTTACGTGTTAGTGGAGTGCAATGGTTTTGTGTCTTGCAGTGATCCCGAGAAAGTAGGAGAGAAAGAATGGATTGTGGCAGAAAATCTGCAGGACGAGCTCGATGAACTCAACGCTGAACTTGTCCTAATATTAAAGAAAGAGCTCGATGTGAGGAGGAACACGATGGACGCAGAGGGGCCGAGTTACCAGTTACACATTATATTGGCTGAAAAGGACTGTTTGATAAAAAGGATAGTGACGATGGAAGAGAAGGTTCAGATCTTGAGCAGTTTGGTGTAATTGACCTACAGTATGTAATTACGTTATAGCTACCAACTTGTAGTTGCTTCGATTATCTGCTATTCTCAGTATATGACAATGGACAGAAGACATGTTCACTCCGAGCTGCTGCTGAAAACGTTCCAAAGGACGATCCAGGACACACCGGTGGAGATAATTAATATTTACTCAATGCATTGCAAAGCCATTATATTAAGCATTGAATAAAACACTGATCTCCACTGTTGTGTCCTGGATCTTCCTTTGGAAAGTCTTCAGCAGCAGCGTGGAGTGAACACGTCTTCTGTCCTTTATCTACGTTGTTTGCACTGTCCTGTGCATTCATGTATCTGTAGCAGTTGCTCCATTATTACGCACATGTCTTCTGTGTTATATGTTACATCTTTCTATTTTATGCTGCTTATACCAGATAAGACTCTATTTTGCGCCTTTGCTCCTTGATGTTCTTTCATATACTAACAGGCCTGACAGTATTGATTTTAATGAGGCCCTTCAGGGAATACTTATTGCCATCACACGCCAACAACAAAATATCTTGACTAGTAAATCTTATTTACTGGCCTTCAGCTCGATCTTGAGCCATGGCGACTTGATGGATGAACGCTGTGTAGTAAGATCGATCTTGTGAAGCCTAGATAGATCCACCAGGGTCTTCTTCAAGCCTACCTAGGTCCACCAGGGTCTCTCCAAGCCTAGATGGGTCCACCAGGGTCTTCTCCCAGCCTAGATGGGTCCACCAGGGTCTTCTCCCAGCCTAGATGGGTCCAGCAGGGTCTTCTCCCAGACTAGATGGGTCCACCAGGGTCTTCTCCCAGCCTAGATGGGTCCACCAGGGTCTTCTCCCAGCCTAGCTGGGTCCACCAGGATCTTATCCAAGCCTAGATGGGTCCACCAGGATCTTATCCCAGCCTTGATAGGTCCACCAGGGTCTTCTCCAAGCATACATGGGTCCACCAGGGTCTTCTCATTGTCTTGATGATATAAAGCCATTGGGTTGCTGGTCTTCCTCTTTGCCTTGTTTCATCTATTCTTCTGACCATGATGTCCTCCTCCAGTGATTACTCTCTTCATAGGATGAAGTCGTTTCTTGGTGATCCTTCCTTCCAGTGACATGTCTGGCTTGATTTGATCCACAATTGATGTGTTTGTTCTTCTTGCCATCCATGGTATTGATAAAATCCTTCTCCAGGTCCACATTTCAAAGGCATTGATTCTTCCACTGTGTTGTTTCTTTAATGTTCATGTTTCACTTCTTATTTGCTTACATTGCTGTAATTATACAGAAGACATAGGTGTGCAAGTTCCCACCATCCATTAAATAGGCCACATCTTAGTTCTATGAAAGTAAATACCGTATATACTTGTGTATAAGCCAACCCGTGTATAAGCCGACACCCCTACTTTTGCCCCCAAAATCTGGGAAAACGTATTGACTCGTGTATAAGCCGAGGGTGGACCCCAGCTCAGGTATACAGCCCCCAGCAGTGTGGTATACAGGCCCCCCTCAGTGGTAGTATACAGCCCCCAGCAGTGTGGTATACAGCAGCCTCCACAGTGGTAGTATACAGCAGCCCCAGAGGTATATACAGCAGCCTCCCCAGTGGTAGTATACAGCAGCCCCAGAGGTATATACAGCAGCCTCCCCAGTGGTAGTATACAGCAGCCCCAGAGGTATATACAGCAGCCTCCCCAGTGGTAGTATACAGCAGCCCCAGAGGTATGTACAGCAGCCTCCCCAGTGGTAGTATACAGCAGCCCCAGAGGTATATACAGCGCCCCAGTGGTAGTATACAGCAGCCCCAGAGGTATATACAGCAGCCCCAGTGGTAGTATACAGCAGCCCCAGAGGTATATACAGCAGCCCCAGTGGTAGTATACAGCAGCCCCAGTGGTAGTATACAGCAGCCCCAGTGGTAGTATACAGCAGCCCCAGAGGTATATATAGCAGCCTCAGTGGTAGTATACCACCAGCCCCAGAGGTACATACAGCAGCCCCAGTGGTAGTATACAGCAGCCCCAGTGGTAGTATACAGGCCCCCCCCCTTGCTGCCGCAAACCTGTAAAGGAATAAATCATTATACTTATCCCTGTCGCTCTCCCGCCGCCATCGCGCTCCTCCGGCTTCATCCGGCTTCTTACGGCTTCCTCCTTTGGCGCACAGACAATGACGTCATTGCCTGCGCCCACCGGAGGAGGAAGCCGGAAGAAGCCGGATGAAGCCGGAGAAGGCGCGATGGCGGCGGCGGGACAGCGACAGGGATAAGTATAATGATTTATTCCTTTACAGGTTTGCGGCAGCAAGGGGGGGGGCCCTGTATATCGATGGGGGGGGGGCAGGCGGCCTGTATACTGTATACAGTATACAGTGACTCGCGTATAAGCCGAGGGGGGGACTTTTCAGCCCAATTTTTGGGCTGAAAAACTCGGCTTATACGCGAGTATATACGGTAGCTTAGTCACAGTACCTGAGAATGGCCACTACATGGTGAGTGGCACTGTGTATTCACTGATCTTTGGGGGTGCCAAGCGTCGGACCTCCACCAATTTGATATTGAACACCTATCTTAAGATCAGGTCATCAGTCTTGGAAGCCTGGAGAACCCCTTTAAGATTTCCTTGCATTCTCCAGACAATTTATCTTAACTGGAGAAGCTTCCAATACACCTCTGTCACGCTGGGAGTGGGGAAGACACCCAGCGTAGGATAACGACGGGGGGGGGGAATAAGGGGTCCCTACTGCTAAGGGCACAAGAAGGAGACGGTGCCCCCTAGACTTACTAGGGCTGACCCTGTCTGCCCTAACGTCCCTGTACAGTCTCCTCAACTGTCGCCGACCACGAACCTCGTCCCTCTCTGATCCTAGCGCTATCTGAGCTAAGGATCAGATGGAGAGGTGCACTAGACCCCTCCACTAACAACTAAAGACAAACACCAGGGAAGACAGACATTTGGGGAAAAGAAACACTTATCTTTCAGCAGACCACAGCGAGCTCACAACCTCAGCTTCTGCTGGAGCAAGGATAAAGAGTCCACAAGGAAATATCACCTGCACTGAGGAAGGGTAATGAACCTCCTTATAAAGGTAGAAGGAATCTGCTGGGTCCTAGAGACCTACCATACAGGTGGATACAACCAGACCGAGCACAAGACCTCCACAGCCGTCTCCCCAAAATAGAGAGATCTCATCACACCTTCTCTTCATCTACACAGAAGGTAAATGCCCCTGAAAGAGACGGACCATCCTCCACCATTATGGCTGGTGGGCCAAACGCTGAGATCGTCTGCGCGTGACCTCCACCCTGTCACCCGCGCCACCCGTGACAACCTCCCTCTGTAAACAGCACAAGTCCGCACTCGTTCTTCACCAGTAAAGTGTGTCTTTTGTCTTCAGTAAGGATACTTCTCCCCGGGGTATTTATCTTACTCTTGTATTTAGAACTTTTGGAACATCACGTGGAGAAGACTTTACCACCTGTCCATGGACTGGCACGGGCACAATGCATGCGTCATCTATGCAGCCTTTGTGTTGTGCCCCCGGGGCGTTTTGTGGGTCCTCCTCGGTTTTCGGTGAGGGTTTTTCTTGCAGTAATTCCAGCTTTGTTCCTTGGACGGTGCCTGGTGTGAGCCGCACACAGAACCGGTTCTATCAGAAGATGCTGTTACACTCTTGGCCTTCAATGTGACCTCAGAGGAGTAGACACATGTAGAGAATAATGACATCCCGAACGGCCAGGAATACGATCAGCTGCTAATAATATTGTAACACCTGCGAGGAAAATTAAGGCATATGATTATAATTACAGAGTTCACTTTGCCAGCTGGAAGACATAACTGGATTGGGTAGATACTTGCCACTGGCACCTATTGGCTCCCTACATTATAGATAACATATAATATAAATTACAATCATAAGTTATCAAAAAATGTGCTATTGTTTAAATACTTTACATATATTTAAAGGTTTTTTTTGGATATCACTATCGTATCCATATAAAAAACCTCTCAAGTCTTACAGTTTTCACTTTATCCATTGTGCCGCATAATAAGCTGATGCTTTCCATTCTGTAGAGTTTTCAGCAATTATCTCATTATCATCACAGGCAGGATTACAATGAAAAGTATAAGAATTTCTACACGTTAACTGGGGTCGTCCTCATGGCTTCAGAATTATTAACCTGAAGATTCTCAAGCAATGGCGGCTTGATGGATAACGCTCTGTGGGAAGATCAATCTTATGCAGTCTAGATAGGTCCACCAGGGTCTTCTCCACACCTAGAAAGATACACCAGGATCTTCTCCAAGCCTACATAGGTCCACCAGGTTCTTTTCCAAGACTAGAGAAGTCCACCAGGGTCTTCTCCAAGACTAGAGAAGTCCAGCAGGGTCTTCTCCAAGCCTAGATAGGTCCACCAGGGTCTTCTCCAAGCCTACAGAGGTCCCACCAAGGTCTTCTCCAAGCCTACAGAGGTCCCACCAGCAGAAACACCCAGCGCTGTGTAGGTCATGGCATTGCCCATGACCTGCACAGCGCTGGGTGTTTCTGCTGGTGAGAAAAGGAGGTGTGTCGGGGGCGTGGATGCTGGGAGCACCAGGTTCTTCCTACATTCCAGCCGCCTCACCTCACACTTCTGTATGGGTAGTACTGTAGAGAAAGCATTCATGTAATCTGCACCCAAGAACACTGCAAATAAACGCAGCATGAATGCTGAGAAGAATGCAGAAATAAAAATGCAAAAGCTGACATACTGCAGATCTGAAAAAATGCTTTGTAGGTTCATATCTGCAAGGAAAAAAATCCATATACATAGTTCTACAGTTTCAGGGGACAGGAATCTACAACTGCTATGGGGAAGGAGAGACCATGCCAGTGATTGATCAATGAAGGGCTCTGCCTCTGCTCCTAGCCTCATACATGACAGCACACATTATGCACCATCATATGCACCATTGTACAGCAGAAGATCACAGTGTGTACTTCTACCTGCTTGGTGACAGGATTACTATTTCAAGCCAGAACACCCCTATTCATACATTACATAAGATGGTATATCAGCGGCAGGATTGTACTGTGACCAAGGGATCGGTGGCCACGTCCCCTCCCTATACAGAAGTGTGAGGGGGCTGGAATGTAGGATGATCCTGCAGCTCCCAGCTTACACCTCCCCGACACACCTCCTCTTTTTACCAACCACATGAAGCTGATATTCTCGGACCACTGAGGGAAGGTCAGAACAAGAAAGCAGGTATGATGTTATTGATTTATAAGCAATCTATAGATCTTAGAACTGCAGTGTACGTCTCTGCTTCATCATGCAGGAGGGCAGGGACAGTACCAAAACGTTTTCTATCCCCGGAGTTTCCCTTTAATCAAGGCTGGGACGATTCATATGGGATTCCTGTCTAAGGCCGGTTTCACACATCCATGCCTCTGGCACGTGTGTGCTGTTCATGCCGACACATGCTGGAGGCACGGACATACAGAGGCCCATTATCCTCTATAGGCCCCCCTTCACATGTCCGTGATACCGTGTGGACCGTGTCTCTGTGTGTAGTAGATGTGTGTCGGTATGCTCCACACGGCGACATGTCCGTTTTTTTACCATGGACTGCTTTTGGCCCAAAATGTCCCAAACACGGATGTTTACCATGTGACATCCATGTGCACGGACAACGACCAATAGTTTAAAACTTAAAAAATAAAAAAATTCCCTCTTCCCTTCCCTCCAGCGCTGCCTGCCCCTCTCTCTTCCGGGGCCACTCATTAGACTCATTTAATATTCACTTCACTGAGCCTAAGATCGGACCGGAAGTGAGAGGTGCAGGTAGCGCTGGAGGGAGGTATGCAATGACAGCACACGTGTATAACACGATGCATGACACCACGGAAGCACAACCCCAAAAAACAGCCTGTCTCACACGTCCGTGGTTTGTGCGGATGTGTGAAACCGGCTTCACATATTAGGTGACTGTAGGAGAGGAGGCAGATATCTATACCGTTACCTTGCCTCATTGTGGGAAAACTTTACCTTAATAGTGCTTTATGATATAACATGAAGACGTTTTTGATTGCTAGAAACTGTGCACTGCGTATGGAATATATATGTGTAATTAAATTTTTAAAGGGGGACAATTGACCTTTTTCTAAAAGGGCCATAGTGTATAAAGTGTATCCATATGTCCGTGTCTCCAGAATGTGGCTGCATGGAAGGCACACGTACATGTGAAAGGGGCCACAGTGTATAATGTGTGTCCATGTCTCCAGCATGTGGTTGCATGTACAACACATGTACTGGAGACACAGACATGTGTAAGGAGCCATAGGGTATAATGTGTGTCCATATGTCCGTGTCTCTGGCATGTGGCTACATTGACGGCACACGTACTAGAGACACTGACATGTGAAAGGGGCCAGCACACATACTGGAAACACGGACATGTGAAAAGGACCATAGTGTATAATGTAGGTCCGTGTCTCCAGAATGTGGCTGCACGGACAGCACACGTACCGGACACACAGACATATGGAAGGGCCATAGTGTATAGTCTGTGTCTCTGGCTGCATGGACGGCACACATACTGGAGACACAGACATATGAAAGAAGCCATAGTGTATAATATGTGTCTGGCATGTAGCTGCATGGACGGCACAAGTAACGGAGACACGGACATATGAGGACCATAGTGTATAATGCTTGTCTGTATGCCCATGTCTTTGACATGTGGCTGCATGGACGGCACACGTACCGGAGACACGGACATGTGTAAGGGGACCATAGTGCATAATGTGTGTCCATATCTTCGGCATGTGGCTGCACAGACGGCACACATAGCGGAGACATGGACATTTAATAGGGGCCATAGTGTATAATGTGTGTCCGACATGTGCCTACATGAATGGCACACGTACCGGACACCTGGACATGTGAAAGGGGCCATAGTGTAATATGTGTTCATATGTCCGTGTCTCTGGCATATGGCTGCACCAATGGCACACGTACTGGAGGCATGGACACGTGAAAGGGGCCATAGTGTATGTTCGTCCGTGTTTCTGACATGTGGCTATTAATTTCTTGAGGCCGAATAAGTGCTGTTAGGGGAACCACAAAGGTTTGGAAATTATTTATGTAAGGCAAAAAAAGGTTACTTGAGAACAGAAATTTGGAAATGACTTGTTTGAAGCCAAAAAAGGGCCCAAAAGGAACCACAAATATTTGGCAATCATTTGTTTGAGGTCAAAAAGAAGTTATTTAAGAACAGACAGAGATTTGACAATCACTTGTTTGAGGCCAAAAAAAGGCCTGTTAGGGGAGCAACAAAGATGTGGCAATTACTTTTTTTAGGCCAAAAAAGGCCTGTTAGGGGAACCTCAATGATTTTCCAATGACTTGTTTGCGGTCAAAAAAGGTTACTTTGGAACAGACAGAGATTTGGCAATAACTGTTTTGAGGCCAAAAAAGGTCTGTTAGAGGAACACAAAGATTTGACAATCACCTTTCTGAGTCCAAAAAAGGCTTGTTAGGAGAACACAAACATCTGACAATCGCTTGGCCTGTTAAGGGAACCACAAAGATTTACCAATGACTTGTTTGAGGCCATAAAAGACCTGTTAGAGGAACCACAAAGAATTGGCAATCATTTGTTTGAGGTCAAAAAAGTTTATTTAAGAACAAACAGAGATTTAGAAATCACTCATTTTTTAGGCCAAAAAAGCCTGTTAGGGGAACAGCAATGATTCACTAATGACTTGCTTGAGGCAAAAAAAGGTTACTTTAAAACAGACAGAGATTTGGCAATTACTATTTTGAGGCCAAAAAGGCCTATTAGGGGAACCACAAGGAATTGTTGAGTAGCTAGCTATCTTCTGTGTAGCACAGAGCAGCATGGAGCAGTACGGAGCAGTGGCAGCAGCACTCTCCCTAAGCAGTAATACTCTCAAAATGACACCGATATGACATGTAGGCTCCTTATATGCCATGGAATGTATGACTTAGGCAGCCAATAAGATGTGTATCAACTTTGTAGATGGTTTCTGCACCTTGATTGGCTGCAGGAACATCCACACAGTAAGTGCTGGGGACAAAATGTAGTTCGCTGCTGCTCCGACCTCTCCCCACTGTCTCCCCCAGTCAATCATTGAGCTTGTTGGCAACACATCACTGCTGTGGCATTAAACTTGGGGGGGTTATGTTACATCAGAACCAGCAGTCAGTTGATAAAGATGACATCATTATAGTGTGGTCATCAAGAATAGGTCCATAAAACACTCACTGTGTTTGTAGATACTTCTATCTACAGATGTCCTTCACTGTAATTGGGTCAACTTGATGGACAAGGTTTTGTCACGTCGCCGTTGGGCTCGGTGGATGGTGTTCCTGCCTCGGCTGCTGGGAGGCGCCGACTTCTTCGGCTGGTGGTGCCAGTGATAGGAGGGCTATGTCCTCATATGGTTCTTCTCCTTTGTCACAGGCCTCTGTCACAGGGCATCGCGGTGTTTCTCCTGCAGGTGATGTTGGTAACAGAAGAGAAGTTCCTGTGGAGGCATCTGGTAGGCCCAGGCTTCGCTCTTCTATCAGAAGTGGGGTGGTTGGTACCAGTCGTGCATCACCATCTGGCCTGGTTCTAGGGGTGGTCCGGATGAGGTCATCAGGCTGTGAGCTCCAGCCTGAGAGGTAACCGTGCCCTTCGAATACCTTGGAGCCTGTCCTGCAGACCACCAGATATAGTCTTGGTTTCCCCAGCGATCTAGTTTGTGTTTTGTATTTTGACTCTGATCTTTTGCCTGGATTTTTCACCCCTCTACTGCCTGATTATTTTGTACCTTAGCTGTCCTCCCAGTTTTGACTCTGACCTTGCCTGAATTATTGACCCTTCTACTGCCTGACGATTTTGTACCTCAGCTGTTCTTCCGGTTTTGACTCTGACTCCTGACTACACTTTCGGGTCCTGTTATTATTCCCTTCCTGGCTCCAGTCCGCTGCTCATCATAGGCAGCTACCTCCTGGGCTCCGCTGTAATTCCAGATCCCTGTATAGGGGTAAAGGGTCTCGGGGTTTCTCGGGGTGCTGCCTTAACCACCAGCTCAGCTTCGCAGCGGATGGTCGTCACACTTTATTTTTTCAACTGCACTATATGACTATTTAGGTATGTCACTGCATGTCCTTCAGAAGGTAACCAATCTAACCAAAACTTCAGGTACTTTGCTCAAGGTTAGACCCAGTTCTGACCTTAGTAATTCTTGTTCAACTACCCCACAGGCGAGCCTTTCAGCTAAGCAGTGTTCTGTGTGATGAGCTTCTTTGCTCCCTTCTACTGACCAGCGCTCACTCGCTCTCAATTTTTTAGCTCTTCCAAAGTCTTTTTTTAATCACACTTTCCACCAGCCTCTAAAATATATATTAAAAATAACTTCTGAATCCGAAAAGTTTCTTTTAACATTTTTCATCATTATTATTATAAAGTTTTGAAAGATGTAAATGACTTCACAAATTAAAAATGTTTCTTGCACAAGCAGAACTCCAATACTCAAGAGATGAGTCCCAAATGATTCCTCAACTTTTATATAATGAGAAAATGGATTGTTTACCTTTTAAGAGGCACCTTTAATGGTTTCAACAGTTCACAGAAATAATGGGACAAGTGGTAGATAAAATTGTGAAGAACCCAATAGAACCGAACAAAGATCGTCATCTGGACACATCTTTGTTTATTAAGCCTTGTGATGAATTAAAGTAGAATACCTCTGTGTCTTGGAACACCAATATACAGTAAGTGGCTTTTCTTAACATGCAACTGAAATTTGGGGAGGGGGGGGCTATTGATTGCCTATGCTTAGAATATGCCATCAATGTAAGACTGCTGCCAAGCCTTTCCTCCTCCCAAGATCAACAGAATAAAGACTGTACTGCAGCTACACATGTGGCTGTATGAGGTTATACACAGGATTGTTGTTCTGATAATGACTGAGGATCCTGAGGGTCAGATCCCCACCAGGGTCTGTCTAAAGAACTTCAGTCACTTGTTCTAAGAAACTTTGGGACAGCAGCAAAATGTTCTTGGCCAGACGTTTATTGAGTATTGTTCCTGTAGATCACATATCTCAACGATCAATAGCTTAGTCACTAAAAAAATCCCCCACCTTGGTATTTCCTACAATATATCTATTGTTTATTTAAAACATAGTAGTTAAGTTGCATATTTCTGATTTGTTTTCTAGAAAATCAGATGAAATGAATTGCAATCACACAATGGCACCAGGATTTATTCTTTTGGGATTTTCTGGAGTTGTCGAGAATCAAATCTTCCTTTTTCCGATCTTTCTTTGTACATATATCATCACAGTGGTTGGGAACCTATCTATAATCCTTGCATACAAGCTTAGTCCAACTCCAATGTATTTTTTTCTTGCTAATTTTTCACTATTGGAAATATTATGTTTCTTGTACTGTCCCTAAGATGTTATCCAGTCTACGGTCAGAATGTAAAGTCATCTCCTTCTCCGGTTGCGCTATACAAATGTATTGTTTCTTACTGTTGGGTTCAACAGAATGCCTTATGCTGGGAGCCATGGCTTATGACCGCAATAACGCCATATGTCACCCTCTATTGTATACTGTTATTATGAGTGACGTTGCCTGTATCCGGCATATAGTGGGATCATATCTCATTGGTGCGGTGATTTCTCTAATTCACACATCATTCACTTTTTCATTACCGTTCTGTGGATCCAATAAGATAGACCACTTCTTCTGCGATGTGCCCCCCGTCCTAGTACTCTCCTGCCAGGACATTTGGGTTAATGAACTTGTGATATTTGTGGTTGGCGGAGGACTTGTAATTGGTTCATTCATAGTAACAATGATTTCCTATATAGAGATCATTTCAAAAACTCTAAAACTTCGTTCGACATCCAATAAGAAAAAAACTTTTGCAACCTGCTCCTCTCACTTAATAGTTGTTACACTATTTTATGGTTCAGCAACTTTTATATACTTTAGACCCAGGTCAAGCTATAGAATTGGACAAAACAGCGTCGTCTCTTTAATGTATACAGTTATTACTTCTCTCTTTAACCCTTTTATATACAGCCTGCGAAACCAAGAGGTCAAATCAAGTATCAAAAATATATTTTTGCAGAAGAAAAGACTCTGATCCATTATTTCTGCTCATTTTTAATTGAGATGTTTTATCAACATCATATACAAAATAATATTAATTTGGGTGAACAGTTTGTAATTTAATCTAAATCCAAGAAGATGAGTCTTAAAGGATCTGGATGTGACTCAGGGGCTGGCTGGAGCCTCTATTCCCGGGTGGCAGATTTCCATTGCCGGCCCCGACTTGAGGAGCGGGGCGGGGGGGGGGGGGGGGTTGCTGTCAGCCACAGCCCTTACCTCATCCCGGACCTCCAGCGTCATGTGCTATCGCCGCGCCGGCCGACTCCCGTGGCCGGCCCGTTTCTGTAGGGGGGCGGCCCGAGATGTGGACTATACCACCAGCCCAGGGGGCACCTGCCCCCCTGCCACCTGGGCCAGCCCGCCCCTGCTCTAGAGGTCAAATCAAAACTCAAAAGTGTAAGTTTTAGGGTTCATATAATTTAATATTAATTAAGGGCTAATAGTGAATTAAAGGACTGTGTTGTGTTTGTTCTGGGGTCCTTACCACAAATCGTATGGATTGTTTGGTACCGGATTAAAGGATTTTGCTTGGTATTGTTCCAGAGTCTACTCTACATTAAAGAAGAAAATAATCCAGAGACTCAAGTTGAAGAATGCATTATATATTTTGCAGTGGTTGGCTGTTTTTGGTGTTTTGCAGGTTCCGGATGGTCGAGGACGATCATCATTAAAGGAAGGGGACATATAAGAAAGTGAAGGCGCTGCCCACTCTCCCTTGAAGATGTGGTATTATATAATGCATTACATTATTTGACATATGTTTCATTTGTTTAGTGATTTACAAGTAGTTTTTAGGTAAATAAAGTACATGGTTAGAAGTTGGGACTAGCCCTGGGTGGGAGAAACTACATGGACATAAAGGATATAATTTTCTCCTGGTAGTGACTCAGATAAGGTATAGCTTTTAAACAAAATTTTCCTAACTACCTGCAGACCTGCATGTAAAATGGGGTGTTTATGTGTAAAGACGGGAGATCACAGGGCATCAAATAATATATCCTAAGGAAAACAGGAGGAGGCATTGGCAAAAAGTGAATTTTTTAACTACCGGTAACTGTTCAACCAGCAATATTACTGAACCTCTGGTCAACACATTGCTATCACCAGTACTGCAAATATAAGCAGCTTTGCCTCTGCAGTTGGCTGCTGAAGTTGGGTTTGTCCAAAGTGAAGATAGTGCACATCATAAACTCAACAAATGCTTATTGTGGAAACAGACGGGTATTTGGCCACGAGCAATTTTTTGTTCCTCGTCCCGGATTTATATGTTGAGTGTTCCTTTGAAACAATGTTGCCGCCTTTGTTTACCACATATCAGATGTTTGTGACTTTGCTTCTGAGGTATAATCCCAATATCTGCCGTATAGAGATAAGAAAAAACAAACCCCATCACCACCTGTCTTTAAGATGAAACTCTTCAATTATACAGTCCCCATGAGCGAATGAGAAACTGCAATAGTCCACAAGGTAATCTAATGGTGGGTTTACACACGCCAATTTATCTGTTCAATATCTGAACAGATCTCTGGTTGCAGTGAAATCATGGACACATTGTATCATTTGTACACATCCACAAAATGGAACTATGTGTCCATGATTTCACTGCAACCAGAGATCTGTTCAGATATTGAACAGATAAATTGGTGTGTGTAAACCCACCATAAGGATTTCTTAAGATTTTAGACTAGATGCTGATATTAATACACAAATTACAGAAGCTGGAACCATAGTGTATAATGTGTGTCTGGCATGTGGCTGCACATCTACCGTGGAAAGCCCCGGGCGGGGGTAATAATGCCGCCCCATGGTAGGCCCCGGGGCAGGGGTAATAATGCCGCCCCATGGTAGGCCCCGGGCAGGGGTAAAAACACTGCCCCATCGTAATCCCCAGGCAAGGGTAATAAGGCCACCCTATAGTAGGCCCCGGGCAGGGGTAATAACACCACCCTATAGTAGGCTAGGGCAGGGGTAATAAGGCCGCCCTATAGTAGGCCCCGGCAGGGGCGTTGCTAGGGTCAAAAAACATCCGGGGCTCGGGCCCCTTTAACACATACTGGTTGCATATATATATACTATATATATATATATAGTATATATATATATATATATTCCGCACAAATATAATCCCTCTCTGAGCCTGTCTTCCACTGTGCGCTGTGTCTCCCCGCCCTGTGCCTGTCTCCCCCCTGTGTGCTGTGTCTCTTCCCTGTATGATGTCTCTCCCCCGTGTGTGCTGTCTCACCTCTCTGTGCCCGTTTCCTCCGGTGCGCTGTGCCTCTCCCCGATCTCCTTCCTTCCTGTGCACTCGCTTGCTCTCTTTTTTTCTCTCTCTATCGCCATCTCTCCCAGAAACATTAATTTGGTAGAGTCTGGAACCGAAATTAAAACAAAAACACACATCATCCGCAGCAAAAAACAACAACGCACAGTTGGCACAACAATTTTTCTCTTGCAGTGACAGCAAAGCACACCGGACAGCAGAGCACAGACAGCAGAGCCCACTGAGAGCAGAACATAGGGACAGCAAAGAACACCGGACAGCAGAGCACAGACAGCAGAGCCCACCGGCGGCAGCAGAGTCCTCCAGTCTACACCTGTGCTCAGTGCAATGCAGCAGCCAGTGCACAGAGCAGGGCTGGTGGGGTGGGATGCAATGCTCTGCAGCCCCTGCCCATCACATGCACACAACTGCAGCAGAATAGCTGAGCACTGGACACAATACATGATCTGCAGAGCAGTGGGCACTAGACATAAACAGCGCAGCCCTGGATACACAGAGCAGCCCCGGGCACACAGCGCAGCCCCGGGCACACAGAGCAGCCCCGGGCACACAGAGCAGCCCCGGGCACACAGAGCAGCCCCGGGCACACAGAGCAGCCCCGGGCACACAGAGCAGCTCCGGGCACACAGAGCAGCCGCGGGCACACAGCGCAGCCCCGGGGTCCCCTCTGCTGTGGGCCCCTGGGCGCTGTGTGTTTGTTCCTGACATAGGGACCAGGCTCCCTGTGTGCTGGGGGGGGCAGGCTCCCTGTGTGCTGGGGGGGCCAGGCTCCCTGTGTGCTGGGGGGGCCAGGCTCCCTGTGTGCTGGGGGGACCCCCTCTCCTCTCACTCCGAGTCCTAACCTGCATGCAGCTAGTATGTGGCAGACGCAATCATCTCTGAGTTGCTGGTGCTGGAGGATTAGAGATCATAGACTTCAGCCCAAGGCTCAGTGCAGAAGGGCATGTGAATATGCCCATCTGCACTGAGCCTGGAGCTGACATCTATGACCTGTAGTCCTCCAGCAGCTCAGAGCGTCTGCCACATAGCTGCACACAGACAGGTTAGAGTGAGAGGAGAGGGGGCCGTAGCAGCACACAGGGGGGCTCCCGGGGGCCAACTATCAGGGGCACATTAACAGCGCCCACTGTCCCACAGCCTTCGGAGGATGCAGGGCAGGAGACGCTGTCCTGCAGCAGATGGCTTGGGCCCCCCCAGACAGATTCGGGGCTCTATGTGTAAGAATCGGGGCTGCAGCCCCGATTCTTAATGCATAGCGACGTCCCTGGGCCCCGGGCAGGGGTAATAAGGCCGCCCTATAGTAGGCCCCGGGCAGGGGTAATAAGGCCGCCCTATAGTAGGCCCCGGGCAGGGGTAATAAGGCCGCCCTATATTAGGCCCCGGGCAGGGGTAATAAGGCCGCCCTATAGTTGGCCCCGGGCAGAGGTAATAAGGCCGCCCTATAGTAGGCCCCGGGCAGGGGTAATAAGGCCGCCCTATAGTAGGCCCCGGGCAGGGGTAATAAGGCCGCCCTATAGCAGGCCCCGGGCAGGGGTAATAAGGCCGCCCTATAGCAGGCCCCGGGCAGGGGTAATAACGCCACCCTATAGTAGGCTAGGGCAGGGGTAATAAGGCCGCCCTATAGTAGGCCCCGGGCAGGGGTAATAACACCACCCTATAGTAGGCCCCGGGCAGGGGTAATATGGCCGCCCAATAGTAGGCCCCGGGCAGGGGTAATATGGCCGCCCTATAGTAGGCCCCGGGCAGGGGGAATATGGCCGCCCTATAGTAGGCCCCGGGCAGGGGGAATATGGCCGCCCTATAGTAGGCCCCGGGCAGGGGGAATATGGCCGCCCTATAGTAGGCCCCGGGCAGGGGGAATATGGCCGCCCTATAGTAGGACCCGGGCAGGGGTAATAAGGCCGCCCTATAGTAGGCCCGGGCAGGGGTAATAAGGCCGCCCTATAGTAGGCCCGGGCAGGGGTAATATGGCCGCCCCATAATAGGCCTCGGGCAGGGGGAATATGGCCGCCCCATAATAGGCCTCGGGCAGGGGGAATATGGCCGCCCTGTAGTAGGCCCCGGGCAGGGGGAATATGGCCGCCCTTTAGTAGGCCCCGGGCAGGGGGAATATGGCCGCCCTTTAGTAGGCCCCGGGCAGGGGGAATATGGCCGCCCTATAGTAGGCCCCGGGCAGGGGGAATATGGCCGCCCTATAGTAGGACCAGGGCATTGGGAATATGGCCGCCCTATAGTAGGACCAGGGCAGGGGGAATATGGCTGCCCTATAGTAGGCCCCGGGCAGGGGGAATATGGCCGCCCTATGGTAGGCCCCGGGTAGGGGGAATATGGCCGCCCCATAATAGGCCTCGGGTAGGGGTAATATGGCCGCCCTATAGTAGGCCCAGGGCAGGGGGAATATGGCCGCCCTATAGTAGGCCCCGGGCAGGGGGAATATGGCCGCCCCATAATAGGCCTCGGGTAGGGGTAATATGGCCGCCCTATAGTAGGCCCCGGGCAGGGGTAATATGGCCGCCCCATAATAGGCCTCGGGTAGGGGTAATATGGCCGCCCTATAGTAGGCCCCGGGCAGGGGGAATATGGCCGCCCTATAGTAGGCCCCGGGCAGGGGTAATATGGCCGCCCTGTAGTAGGCCCCGGGCAGGGGGAATATGGCCGCCCTATAGTAGGCCCCGGGCAGGGGTAATATGACCGCCCTATAGTAGGCCCCGGGCAGGGGTAATATGGCCGCCCTATAGTAGGACCAGGGCAGGGGGAATATGGCCACCCTATAGTAGGACCAGGGCAGGGGGAATATGGCCGCCCTATAGTAGGACCAGGGCAGGGGTAATATGGCCGCCCTATAGTAGGCCCCGGGCAGGGGTAATATGGCCGCCCTATAGTAGGCCCCGGGCAGGGGTAATATGGCCGCCCTATAGTAGGCCCCGGGCAGGGGTAATATGGCCGCCCTATAGTAGGACCCGGGCAGGGGAATATGGCCGCCCTATAGTAGGCCCCGGGCAGGGGTAATATGGCCGCCCTATAGTAGGCCCCGGGCAGGGGTAATATGGCCGCCCTATAGTAGGCCCCGGGCAGGGGGAATATGGCCGCCCTATAGTAGGCCCCGGGCAGGGGGAATATGGCCGCCCTATAGTAGGCCCCGGGCAGGGGTAATATGGCCGCCCTATAGTAGGACCAGGGCAGGGGGAATATGGCCGCCCTATAGTAGGACCAGGGCAGGGGGAATATGGCCGCCCTATAGTAGGCCCCCGGGCAGGAGTAATATGGCCGCCCTATAGAAGGCCCCGGGCAGGGTGAATATGGCCGCCCTATAGTAGGACCCGGGCAGGGGGAATATGGCCGCCCTATAGTAGGCCCCCGGGCAGGAGTAATATGGCCGCCCTATAGTAGGCCCCGGGCAGGGGGAATATGGCCGCCCTATATTAGGACCAGGGCAGGGGGAATATGGCCGCCCTATAGTAGGACCAGGGCAGGGGGAATATGGCCGCCCTATAGTAGGCCCCGGGCAGGGGAATATGGCCGCCCTATATTAGGACCAGGGCAGGGGGAATATGGCCGCCCTATAGTAGGACCAGGGCAGGGGGAATATGGCCGCCCTATAGTAGGCCCCGGGCAGGGGAATATGGCCGCCCTATAGTAGGACCAGGGCAGGGGGAATATGGCCGCCCTATAGTAGGACCCGGGCAGGGGTAATATGGCCGCCCTATAGTAGGCCCCGGGCAGGAGTAATATGGCCGCCCTATAGTAGGACCAGGGCAGGGGGAATATGGCCGCCCTATAGTAGGACCCGGGCAGGGGTAATATGGCCGCCCTATAGTAGGCCCCGGGCAGGAGTAATATGGCCGCCCTATAGTAGGCCTCGGGTAGGGGTAATATGGCCGCCCTATAGTAGGCCCCGGGCAGGGGTAATATGGCCGCCCTATAGTAGGCCCCGGGCAGGAGTAATATGGCCGCCCTATAGTAGGCCTCGGGTAGGGGGAATAAGGCCGCACTATAGTAGGCCCCGGGCAGGAGTAATATGGCCGCCCTATAGTAGGCCCTGGGCAGGAGTAATATGGCCGCCCTATAGTAGGCCCCGGGCAGGGGTAATATGGCCGCCCTATAGTAGGCCCCGGGCAGGAGTAATATGGCCGCCCTATAGTAGGCCTCGGGTAGGGGTAATATGGCCGCCCTATAGTAGGTCTCTGTGTCTGTGACAGTGACACGGGCAATGGGGGCGTGTCCAAAAAAGAGCGCGCAGAATTCCCGGGCTGAGGAGAGGAAGGAGTGGAGAGATGGACTGTGATTGGCCGAGCGACAGAATGGGCGGGACCGAGCGGTGAACGGCCGCCGCTGATTGGTGGGCTGTGTTTCAGTCAGATCTGACAGAAGTCGCTCGCTGTGGTGTTCCGCAGTTCTCGAAGATTCTGGATCCCAGAGAGTGACCGGCAGATCATCAGGATCTGAGCCCGGAGGTAGGAGGAGTGCGGGGCCTAGCTGCACCCGGATGGTCAGGGGCCGACGGGGACTAAATGTAAGGCCGCTGCCGGCGGATGGCGGGGCCGGGGCGGAGAAGCTGAAAGCTGCCCGCGCTCCATGTGTTATGTGATCTGCTGTGGAGGAGCCTGGAGACCAATACAGAGAGGCAGGAAGGCCACAGACCACACAAGCTGCTCACCTGGGCGGTGGGGGGGCTCTAGATGGCGGGAACAGCAGTACTGTCCTAGAGGAGGTCATGAGATGAGGGGGGATCATGTGGTTAGGGGGAGGACATCATGTAATGGGGGTCATTAGAAGACTGGGTGTTCATCTGATGAGGGGGGGGTCATGTGGTGAGGGGAGTGGTCATCTGGTGAGGGGGGATCATGTTATGGGGGGGTCATCTGATGAGGGGAGTGGTCATCTGATGATGGGGGATCATGTTATGGGGGGTCATCTGATGAGGGGAGTGGTCATCTGGTGAGGGGGGATCAAGTTATGGGGGGTCATCTCAGTGGAGTGGTCATCTGGTGAGGGAGGGGGGATCATGTAATGGTCATTTGATGAGGTGGGGGTCATCTGATGATGTGGGATCATCTGGTGAGGGGGGATCATGTACTGGGTGGTCATCTGATGAGGGGGTGGTCATCTGGTGAGGGGAGTGGTCATCTGGTGAGGGGGGGATCATGTAATGGGTGGTCATCTGGTAGTGGGGGTCATGTGGAGGAGTCGTGATGAGGGGGAGTCATCTGGTCAGGTGGTCATCTGTTTGTGGAATCTGAAGAGTTCATTAAATGTGGATGGAAAAATAGGGCATAATTAAGTAAGAATGGATATATCTATATATTCTGACATCATAAATGTATATATTCCTCAGGGACACTAACCAAAAAATGTGCCAAATAGGAGTTCTTATATAAAAACACCTCTGTATTAAGGAATAGGGAACACAATGATGATCAAATGTGATAGTGGATACAATTCATATTGATGTGGGTTCAAGAATCCTATATAAATATAGCAGTAATGACATTTGGGCTGTGTGCACACCTAGCAATTTATTTCTGCTCCAAAAATGCATCTGGCAGGAAAATCACTGCAGATAAAATGCAGGGTTCATTTTCTTTTTTCTGTGTGTTTTTTTTTCCATGTGTTTGTATAATAGTCTCTAAAAAAAAATGCAGAAATAGTGAGCACCAGAATCAGCAGGTGAAAAAAACCTGAAGGTGTGCACAGCACTTCAGAAAACCCATAGACTTTACTGGGCAAGCATGTTCCCTTACAGAAAACCAAGTTAGGCTACTTTCACATAACGATTTTGTAAAATCCGATGCTGTCCGATATAAATCGGACAGCATCGGATTCTTCTAATGCCTGGAATCGGGTGCCAAATAGGCATCCGATTCCGACAGAAAATAGGATGCCCGCCCTCCTGTCAGATCGCTCCCTGAGAGCTGTCACAGTCTCTCCCCCGGTCCTCTCCTTTATCCCCTGTGTCTCCCCTCTTGGCCCCCGGTCCTCCACTCTTGGCCCCCGGTCCTCTCATCCCCTGTGTCTCCCCTCTTGGCCCCCGGTCCTCTCATCCCCTGTGTCTCCCCTCTTTGCCCCCGGTCCTCCTATGTGTCCTCCCCCAGTCCTTCAATGTGCTGCCCCCATGTGTCCTCCGATCCCCCCATGTGTCCCCCTCCTCTCCTCCTCTCCTTTCTCACCTGTCCACGACTCCTGCACGGTCCCGCGCGTCTCCGGTATCTTGCTGTTCTGTCTTCTGTGCTGCCAGGACCTCTCGTGATGTCACAATCACATGACTGCCGGCTATTGGTTCCTGGCAGTCATGTGTTTGTGACATCACGGCAGGTCTTATCAGCACAGACTGCAAGATACCTGGAGACGCCGGGAGACGACGTGGGCCTCGTGGACAGGTGAGCATAGGTTTTTTTTTTTTTTTTTTGTTTTTTTTTATTAACCCCTTAATTTACTTTTAGGAGCTATTTTAGTGTACTGAGCATGCTCAGTACACTAAAATCGGTCCGAGGAGACATCACATGTTTCCTTGGACCCTGCTCCATAGGGCCCCATGCTAAATTGATCGGGTCGGATCGGATGTGCACTAAATGCCATCCGATCTGGTCCGATCCGAATCTGTCAGATTTTATTTTCGGTGCAAAAATCGGAGCAAGCTCCGATTTTTGCACCGATAAAAAAATCGGACAGATTCGGATCGGACCAAATCGGATGGCATTTAGTGCACATCCGATTCGGTCCGATGCCCATAGGCCTGCATGGGGTCCGAAAATCGGTCCGATGCTGTCCGATTTTGATCGGACAGCATCGGAACTGAAAAAATCGTTATGTGAAAGCAGCCTAAAATGCATAAGAAATGCTAGGTGTGCACATAGCCTTAAAGTTTTACAATAAGCAAGCATATAATAGAATGCATGCACTGTAATATATAAGGTTGTACTCAAACGTTTACATACCCCGGCAGATTTGCTTTCTTGGCCTTTTTCAGAGAATATGAATGATGACACAAACACTTTTTTTCCCCTCATGGTATGTGGTTGGGTGAAGCCATTTATTACAAAACTACTGTTTTCTCTTTTAAATCATAATGACAACCAAAAACATCCAAATAATATTTATTCATTTTTATATAGCACTATTAATTCCATAGCACTTTACATACATTTGCAACACGGTCCCCATTGGGGCTCACAATCTAAACATCCTTTCAGTCTTTGGAGTGTGGGAGGAAACCCACGCAAACACAGGGAGAACATACAAACTCCTTGCAGATGTTGTCCTTGGTGGGAATTGAACCCAGGACCCCATCGCTGCAAGGCTACAGTGCTAACCACTGTGCTGCCATGACCCTGATCAAAAGTTCACATACCCCAGTTTTTAATACCGTTTATAGCCCCCTCTAACATCAATGACAACTTAGTCTTTTGTGGTAGTTGTGGATGAAGCTCTTTATTTTCTCAGATGGTAAAGCTGCCCATTCTTAGCAAAAAGCCTCCAGTTCCTGTAAATTCCTGGGCTTTCTTGCATGAACTGCAACCTTGAGTTTTCCCCAGAGCAGCTCAATGATACTGAGGTCAGGAGACTGGTGCTCAGGAGATGGCCACTCCAGAACCTTCACTTTCTTCTGCTGTAGCCAGTGACAGGTCGACTTGGCCTTGTGTTTTGGATCGTTGTCATGTTGGAACGTCCAAGTACGTCCCATGTTCAGCTTCTGGGCTGATGAGTGTACATTTGCTTTCAGTATTTGCTGATAACGTGCTACATTCATCTTTCCTTCAACTTTGACCAAGTTTCCTGTGCCTTTGTAGCTCACACATCCCCACATCATCAGTGATCCACCTCCATGCTTTACAGTAGGAATGGTGTTCCCTTCATCATAAGCCTTGTGTTCACCTCTCCAAATGTAACGTTTATGGTTGTGGCCAAAAAGTTCGATTGTAGTCTCATCACTTCAAGTTACTTTATTCCAGAGGTTTGGAGGCTTGTCTCTGTGCTGTTTGGCGTATTGAAGGCAAGATACTTTGTGGCATTTGCGCAGTAATGGCTTTCTTCTGGTGATTTTTCTTCAAGTGCCTACTTATTGTACATCTTGAAACAGTCACACCGCTAATTTTCAATGAGTCATATATTGTAGCTGATGTTACTTGTGAGTTTTTTTTTTTTGCTTCCCGAACAATTTTCCTGACAGTTGTGGCCGAAATTTTTGTTGGCCTACCTGATCATGGTTTGTTTTTTCCGGAGTCCCTGCTTTTCCATTTGTGAATCACAGTGTGAACACTGCTGACTGACATTATCAATTCCTCAATATCTTTTTGTATCCCTTTCCTGTTTTATACAGTTCAACTATCTTTTCCCATAAATTTGTTGACAATTCTTTTGCATTCCCCATGACTCACAATCCAGAAACATCAGTGGCTGGATGAAAGATGCAAGAGTATGTCTGGATCCCAGAAACTCACTCAGCTTTTATGCACACACAATGATTACAAGCAAACAGGTCACATGTGAGGATGTTACTTTTATTAGCCGTTCAAACCCATTTGTGCATGTTATCAGGCCAAAATCACCAGGGATGTGAACTTTTGATCAGGGTCATTTGGATGTTTTTGGTTGTTATTATGATTTAAAAAGAAGACGCAGCAGTTTGACAATAAATGGCTTCACCCAACGATTAACCATGAGTGGAGATGAGTTATCATTCATATTCTCTGAAAAAAGACCAAGAAAGCAAAAAATCTGCTGGGGTATGTAAACTTTTTTTAACCATTAATTTTTTTATTGAAAACTTCAGATGTAATAAAGATACAAACAATTCAAAAGTAATGGAATTTTAACAAGAGGAGCACAGATATGGAAATATCAGATGGATCATTGCAGGGGAGGGGAGGACACGAGGAAAGAGTCGGACAGGAGGGAACCTCGGGAGTGTATAAAATAGTCATAACATGAGCTAAACAATAAAACAGACTTAAGATATTAATAGTGCAAATTCAGAAGAGGCCCATAGATCCCATTGGTAGCCAATACGTTCTTTTTGCTTTTTGCTGATAATGTTACTGTCTATGGCAGATAGAAAGAAGAAAATCACCAGCAAAATACACTGCTCCAAAAATTGCTGATGATTTTCCACAAATTTTGAGAACTCTGTGTGGAAATCTCATGAATGGCTTGATTAGTAAGACTTGGCTTGATGTGATATGAGGCTGTGTTTTGGGTCGGGAGACCCCCTTCCCCCGGTCAGTATGGGCATTGCGGACCGTATACAGACTGTGAAGTAAAGCCTAATTAATACACAATGGATTTACCCCCAGCAAATCTACAAAGTATCCATTCTGTCCAGACATCTAATAGTGGTGATGTGAGAGGTTTGTCGAATTGGTGCAGAAACAGTGTGTAAGAAGTTCTTATCTCCTTTAAGGTACCTTTACACGCGGCAACTTTTCTAGGAATTTCACTGGCAACTTACTGGTTGCAGTGAAATCATGGGGACATTGTTCCATTTGTACACAGCAACAAGATAGAACAATGTGTCCATGATTTTACTGCAACCAGTAAGTTGCCAGTGAAATTCCTAGAAATGTTGCCGCGTGTAAAGGTACCCTCATGGTGGGTTTACACACACAGATATCTGTGTCCAATATCTGAACAGATCTCTGGTTGCAGTGAAATCATGGACACATAGTTCCATTTTGTGGCTGTGTACAAAATGGAGCAATGTGTCCATGATTTCACTGCAACCAGAGATCTGTTCAGATATTGGACACAGATATCTGTGTGTGTAAACCCACCATTAGGGTTGGTCCTTCAACTTCCACTGACAATCTGCAACCTTCCACTAAAAACATCTGTGGCCTGCACCAATGTGTCCTTCTGGAATTTACATGTTGACAATCATTGAATCATCATCCGATTCAGAAGAGTCTCCAAAATCAGAGGTATCCAAAGACTAAACATTTATTTATATGAAATTGTCAATAAATGTGTTGGATACCTTAAGTTGTCATCATTAGTGATGAGTGAGGACTACCCTACGTGGTTTGCTTGGTACTCATAATGAGCAGTTGGATGCTCAGATGGGTGCAACGTAAGTACTCGAATATAATGGACACTTCCAGCAAAATGTTTGAGTTCCCCATTGATTACCATTATCCTCAGTACTCAAGTTGTGCCCATCCGAGCATATGACTGCTAGTTATGAGTACCGAGCACCCAAAGCATGATAGTGCTCTCTTATCACTAGTCATCATCCATCAAGGTGTTAAAAATCCCTTTTGGTTGTTTATTCACATGTACACATTTTTCCACTTTTTGCAGTTGATGTGTTACACATGAGGTTGTTGCAGATTTGCGGCACATGGGCAAACTAATCCAATGTGAAAAACTGCAGCGTAAATTGACATGGATTAAGGGTTTGTTTGGATCTGGACCATGTTGTAAATCCAGATCCCTGTATAGCGGTTGAAGGATGTCAAGGTTCCTCGGGGTTCTGCCTAACGGAGCATCCTGTGCCTAGTTTGTCTGAGATAACCCTTTTGTGCCTGTAGCCTCAGTCGGACGTCACATCACTGCTCCATTTACTATTGCCTTGATAATAATCGTCCTCCGACACCTACAGCCGCCATGTTGTCAGGTCATTCTTGCACGCCAAAGGATAAGACCTTCTCTGGCCCTAATCCCCTTCATTGTTCCTCATATGGACCCCCAAACTCTGCACCGATTCTGTAAGTTTTATGGTTCCCCGCAAACCTTAATTTCCTGCTTTGTGGTTTAAGGCTACGTGCCCACTATGCATATTTGTTTGTGTTGTTGTGTTCTGCTTTATTCAGCTCATTAGAATGGCGGCAACTGGAGAACACAGCCCAAAAGAGCACAAGATAATTGACAGGGACTTTTATAAACGCAGGCGTTTTTGGCACCACTGAAAAATGGACATAGTGGGCACAGCTTTTTGAAAATCACATTGACTTTCATTACAAAACTGTGTGTCATGGTTTTGGTGCAGAAAAGCAGAATGGCCACATAGCCTTAGACTGAAAGTGCAGGACCATGCAAGGAGGTTAAAAGGGGACAAGAGGAGGAGCGGATAACATCTGAATTAGTTGGAGTTAATGTCTGTGTTCCTGTGTGGGGAAGCTGAGAGGCTGTACAGTTTTCGTGTCTGCTCACATGTCCAGTTGTCATCTATTTGCTTATTTTTTTCATCCGTTTTGACTGAAGAACCTGCTGAACACCTGGAGTTGTTCTGGACATGCACAGGGCTAAAATACGGATCCGTTAACAGATGATCATCAGTCATGATCTGTTTCCCGTAGACTTCAATGTTGTTTATTCCAGTTACTATCTGTTTTTTTGTTGTTTTATGTTTTTTATATTTTTTGTTATTTTTTTGGGCTGGACAAAAAAAGTTCTGACTATATTTTTGATCCATCTAAAATAGGAGGTGATTGCAAGACCTTCTATGACCTTTTGGTTTGCTGTTACATGAATAGATATAGCACTGGTACCATTATATTTCCATTTTTATGTCAAAATTGATCCAAACATGGAAATAACTTGTGGACATGTGAACAGAGCCTTAAATACACGTTAAATACGCCAAAAAGTAAAACCTGTATGTCTATTATGGTAATTGTAGAAGTTGAACTTGTGATGTGTTCTCTCTACTATTCTAAAAAACAAAGTATGCAAAATACACACGTGGTCAAAATTGTTGGTACCCCTCGTTTAATAAAGGAAAATCCACAATGGTTGCAGAAATTTCTTGAATCTGACAAAAGTAATACAACTCTATGAAATCACGCCCGCTAGCCCTGCCCTCCGCCCCGCCACGCTAGCCCTGCCCTCCGCCCACGCCACGCTAGCCCTGCCCTCCGCCCACGCCACGCCTTAGCCCTGCCCTCCGCCACGGCGCACGCTTAGCCCTGCCCTCCCTCCCGCCCCGCTTGCCCTGCCCTCCGCCCACGCCACGCCTGCCCTGCCCTCCGCCCACGCACGCTCAGCCCTGCCCTCCGCCACGCCACGCTTAGCCCTGCCCTCCGCCCGCGCCACGCTCAGCCCTGCCCTCCGCCCGCCACGCTAGCCCTGCCCTCCGCCCACGCCACGCTGCCCTCCCTGCGCCGCCCACGCCACGCTAGCGCCGCCCTCCCGCCCACCGCCACGCTTGCCCTGCCCTCCGCCCCGCCACGCCTAGCCCTGCCCTCCGCCCCGCCACGCCCTAGCCCTGCCCTCCGCTCCACGCCACCTTAGCCCTGCCCTCCGCGCCCGCCACCTTAGCCCTGCCCTCCGCCCACGCCACGCTTAGCCCTGCCCTCCGCCCACGCCACGCCTTGCCCTGCCCTGCGCCCACGCCCACGCTTAGGCCCTGCCCTCCGCCGCACGCCACCTTAGCCCTGCCCTCCGCCACGCCAGCGCTAGCCCTGCCCTCCGCCACGCCACGCTTAGCCCTGCCCTCCGCCCGCACGCTTAGCCCTGCCCTCCGCCCACGCCCGCTAGCCCTGCCCTCCGCCCGCCGCTAGCCCTGCCCTCCGCCCGACGCCCGCTTAGCCCTGCCCTCCGCCCACGCCACGCTTAGCCTGCCCTCCGCCACGCCACGCTTAGCCCTGCCCTCCGCCGCCCGCGCCCGCTTAGCCCTGCCCTCCGCCCACGCCCACGCTTGCCCTGCCCTCCGCCCACCGCCACGCTTAGCCCTGCCCTCCGCCCACGCCACGCTTAGCCCTGCCCTCCGCCCACGCCACGCTTAGCCCTGCCCTCCGCCCACGCCACGCTTAGCCCTGCCCTCCGCCCACGCCACGCTTGGCCCTGCCCTCCGCCCACGCCACGCTTGGCCCTGCCCTCCGCCACGCCACGCTTGGCCCTGCCCCCGCCCACGCCACCTTGGCCCTGCCCTGCCGCCCACGCCACGCTTGCCCTGCCCTCCGCCCACGCCACGCTTGGCCCTGGCACGCCACGCTGGCCCTGGCCACGCCACGCTTGGCCCTGCCACGCCACGCCACCTTGGCCCTGGCCACGCCACGCTTGGCCCTGGCCCACGCTTGGCCCTGGCCACGCCACGCTTGGCCCTGGCCACGCCACGCTTGGCCCTGGCCACGCCACGCTTGGCCCTGGCCACGCCACGCTTGGCCGGCCACGCTAGCCCTGGCCACGCCACGCTTAGCCCTGGCCACGCCACGCTTAGCCCTGGCCACGCCACGCTTAGCCCTGGCCACGCCACGCTTAGCCCTGGCCACGCCACGCTTAGCCCTGCCTCCGCCCACGCCACGCTTAGCCCCGCCCTCCGCCCACGCCACGCTTAGCCCTGCCCTCCGCCCACGCCACGCTTAGACCCAGCCACACAGGTCTAAGTGAAGCAAAGTGTCAGAGCACAGCCTGTTGGTCACGCCCAACTATTGGATCAGGCGGGCTGCGCAGCACCTTGTAATATGCATCACAAATGACCGACGCCACCCAGAGGGCTCGCCACATACTGCAAAAGATAAAAAGATGCAATACACATCGTCGGTCATTTGTGATGCATATACAAGGTGCGGCGCAGCCCGCCTGATCTAATAGTTGGGCGTGACCAACAGGCTGTGCTCTGACACTTTGCTTCACTTAGACCTGTGTGGCTGACGTCCTGTTGGTAACCTTGTGTCCATGAATGCCACCAGTCTCCTTGTCAGCATGGCTGGATGCAGGCGCTACAGCCGCCCCCATGCTTGGGTTGCAGGGGATTAAGCACTGGCGTTCTTACACTTGTGTTGCCTACCAGTGGAGCTGGCAGCCCTCTGCTAGGTGCAACGGATATTATACCTGGCTAAATTTCGGTGAGTTTTTTTTCTTTAATATGTATAACCATGTGTTTTATTGTAGGTGATGTCACTTGGACAACCTAAATGACATGGTGAAGACATTTTTTAGAATGTGGAAGCATCAAAACAAAGAAGTACCGCCAAAAATAATAGAAAAAAAGGGGCTGAATAACAGTTGCAACTGGAAGCGGACGAACCCAGATGATCATCGCGCTGTGCTGCCAACAGACCTCATCCTGTCACCTCCTCCACCATGCCCCTCGTGCCACTATGCAACCTGCTACCCGGCGAGTACAAAAGCGGCCTCCCCTCTGCCGCCTCAGCGACCATTCACAAGCTGGTCGCCATAGATGGTGAAATGTGGAGTAAGGGAGCCCTGGCACACCATTAATTACCAGGGGGACGTGGTGAAGAACAAATATGTATGGCCTGTCTATTCAATCTGCGATTTAAAGACCAATTGGAGCCAGATCTGGAAATATCTATCCCGCAAAATACACGTGGTCAAAATTGACCACCTCAGCGACCAGTCACTAGCTGGTCGCCATAGATGGTGAAATGTGGAGTAAGGGAGCCCTGGCACACCATTAATTACCAGGGGGACGTGGTGTAGAACAAATATGTATGGCCTGTCTATTCAATCTGCGATTTCAAGACCAATTGGAGCCAGATCCGGAAGAAATATATATCCCGCGCCATCTTCAGGGTGGTGCAGAAAGAGGTAAGATTGAAGGTTTGCGCAGGTTGGATTTCAACCTGTTATATCCTCACCACTAAAGCGAGTCCACAACATAGATGTAGTCCATCCTCACCACCACATAGATCTGTTGTATCCTCATCACAAGGAGCCCCAAAAAGTGACCTTGGATCCTGCAGATACCACTAGAGGCTATAGGGTGCTCACAATATAAATAGACATGTAGTGACATGCAGACGCCACTAGAAGGAGGCCACAGTATAGACATGGTGCATCCACAAAGCACCACTTGCCGGAGCCCACAGCATTAAATACACATGCAGGTACCACGAGAGGGAGCCCACAATATAAATACACATGTAGTGAACTACAAACACCATTAGAGGGAACCCACAATATAGCCTGTAGTAATCTGCAGACTCCACTAGAGGGAGCCCACTACATAAAGATTTATATATGACCTATAACAACCACATAATAAAAATGTCCTAAATGGGACAAACTTTAAGTATGACATATTTACTTTTCTTGTTGTGGTGATGTGGTTTATATATTTATAGGGAGTTGATCACCCCCAAAATGCATATTAAACTAGTTATAAATGTGTATGAGTTTAATATCATCTGATATATTTTATTTCTCCATGTTTTTGAGACACTTAAACTGTTCACACAGGGTGTTTTTTTTCTGCAGCAAAATCTGATGTATTGTTATTAAAAATAGATTTTTTGGCAGTAAATAACCTGTATTTTTTTGCGGCATTTTTGCTGTGTTTTTGTCTCCTGTTCATCTTAATTGGACCAAAAATGCAGCAAACCTGATGTCTGCATTTTTGCACTTTCTCATTGGTTAGTATAGGTAAAAAATGTCACCTGACATTCATTACATCCGTAACAAATCTGTCCATTCAATTACATTCATTCATATAAATGCACGGGAGAAAACAAAAGAATACATAAAAGAACTGATCACAGTTGTAATAAAATACATCTATTAGTTCCATAGTACGATCATTCATGAATTAATCTTCAAATTAAGTTGAGAAAATTTCCTACGTAATTGTTAACAATGAGAAAAATTAAATAGCAATATTGTCATTTTTAGTTCTTTGTGTGTATATCTATATAGATCTCTTATAATGATCTATTGTTTCTTTATTTCTCATAGGTTGTTAGACAGCAGCGAACTCGTTCTGGACCTCTACTAACATTGATCGTCTCTATTCTTTCTGATGTGTATATTGTTAAATTTCATTTTTATTTCTGTGTTAGTATTTAATAAAGGTGTACAGTGTTATATTGTCGGTCTAAATGTTTTCTCTTTCATAGTGACTATGTATGTGATATTAAATAGTGATATGTGTTAAGTAAATAATGCAATAATTTCTTGTACAAAATGTTATCGGAAATCTATTGGTAACGGGTAATCAGCGAAAAAGGGAAGCGGCTGTGATTCCTGACAAACAGCTTAAGGGCCCGTCTACGCAGCGATATTGCTGCAACGTCAGAGGTTTTGTGACGTTGCAGTGACCTCACAGCGATATTGGGGTGTGTGACATGCCGCAGCGATGAGCTCGCTGTGGAATGGCCAGGACCATTTTTTTTGGTCATTGGTCTGCCGCTAGGCAGCAGACATCGGCGTGTGTGACGCCTCTCTAAGCCGATGTGTTTCCTGGTAACCAGGGTACACATCGGGTTACGAAGCACAGCGCGCGCTGTGCTTAGTAACCCAATGTGTACCCTGGTTACCAGCGTTCTCCCGCTGAATACAGTAGCAGGACCTCGACATCGAAGTAAAAGAATAGTTTATATTCTTTTTCTCGATATTGAGGTCGTTACACACGTGTTTGGTGAGTCTGCCTGTCTGACAGCTCACCAGCGATCACATGGCCATGTGCCAACGATGGGGATCGTTAGTCGGGTTGCTGGCACATCGCCGCGTGTAACCCAGGCCTTTAGTCTAGGAGCTGAAAAATTATAAAGGAGGAGTTGTTTTTATTAAAATAGAAGGGATTTTTTCAATTAAAACTGTTGCGGGAGAAGGATATTCTTATCCATTTGTGTAGTGGTTTGTGTTATGCTCTGTAAACCTGTACTGGCAGGAGCGAGGTGAAGAGACCTCTACCTAAAAGCCTGCCGCACCGAAGATAACGCAGCTCCAACAAACACATCATTAATCCTGGATGGCAACAACCAAGGAAGCAAGAATTTATCCACCTCCTCAGTCCTCGTCACCCACAGACAAAGATGCAGGACAGGACACGACTCTCCTAATGCGCCAATCCTCCAAGGACATCCCTCCACTCCACATCCCAACACTCCAGGGAGCAAATTAACCCGACATTAGTATGCTGTCATGTAGTTACGTGTCCCACTTCAGCAAAGCTGGATAAATGCTGCAGAGTCTGGATATAACATCCCAGGACCCCAGATCGAGCGATCATCCCACACAGGAGCCCTCGATTAGACAAATTTCTTTAAATAAAAAAAAAGATGAAAGGAAGTGTGATGTTACAGGGGGAAAATGTATCTATTAATATCATTTTTTGGTATATTAACCACCTCCTAATAATGTGTTAAATAGATAAAAATTTGTACAAGAAATTATTATTACATCAGAAATCTATTAAAAATGGGTAATTAGGAGAAAAGCGGGGAAAAAAAGTGGGGGGAGAGGATGTGACATCTGTCAAACAACTTATACTTAGTCTAGGAGCCGAACATTTATAGAGAAGGAATTGTTTTCATTAAAATAGAAGGAATTATTTCAATTAAAGTTGTTTAGGGAAAAGGGATATGCTTACCCAGTTTGTGTAGTGCTTTGTGTTATGCTCTGTAACCCTGCACTACCCATGACATACATGTACTTCATGGGTCAGCTCCCTGTCTTTGATGTGAGCTCTTGACGGTGAGATCACTTCATTTCCCCAACATCTCGGCTGATCTCATCAGATTTACGATCCAATCAGTGCTCTAAACACTTTGTATCGTGCTGTCATTCACTGATTGATCCAAAAGGGCCGTGCTGTTCCCCACCTGCATCGGAGATCCTGCGATAAGATTGCGGGATCTCTGTGTCATGTGATATCCTGGGGTCCTGCCAACCACAGAAAGTAATAATTTGTTCCCTTTCCCGATGTGCTGCAGCTCATTGGAACATGGTACAAGCGATCGGACACTGCAGCACTGTGGCGCCCTATGGGTCAGTGTAAAATAAAGAATTAAAAAATAACGTTTTTAAAAATATGGAAAAAAACACAAGTTCAAATCACCCTTCTTTTCCCCAATTCAAAATAAAAGTATTGCAAAAATAAAAAATACACATATTTGGTATTGCCGCGTTCAGAAATGCCCTATCTATCAAAATATAAAATCAATCAGATCTGTAAACTGTGTAATGGGAAAAAAGGTCCAACCACCTAAATTGTTATTTTTGTCACCCGCAACATTGCAATAAAATGCAAAGACGGTCGATTTAAACAGTGCATCTGTGGCTCCCCAGGGTCCAGTTCCCACAAAGCTAAAGCTTGAAAGCAAGCGAAGGCGCACACACGCGCACAACACCTTCCTAACTCCAGGCCAGAAGCGGGAGCTTTAAAGTCCGAGTTCAGGGCAGGTCCCCTATGAATTCTGGTCTAGGGGCGGGGTCAGGTTGTTCAGTTCCGAGGAGGACTGTAGAAGACATCCTACGGTCGGGAGCCGTGCTAGGCTCGTCCTAGGTTACTAACTAGCCAGTGTGAGTGACCCATGGTGAGGGTCTGAGGGAAGTGGGGAGTGGAGCGGAGCCAGCTCGCCTCAGCACTTAGCACAGTACGGACACCAGAGTCCGAGGTAGCAAGGGTCTTTATGCCCAGCAGCCAACATCGGAGGGTGGGTAATTTCAAGATGCAGACGCACTACAAAGCCCAGGAGACGCAGTGAAGGGAGAATAACACAGAAAAGGATTCAAGCTGCCTGTCACACAGCCAGTGAGAAGAGGGTCCTAGCATAGCTTCATGCAGCCAGGGCTCACACAAAGAACAGCGCCATAGGAAGGCCACAGGACTTGTCAGAGGTGGAAAACCTGAACTTGCTTCCAGGCTCCGGACCCCTAACAACACTTATGAATTGTTCCCTGGATAAACCTGCTGCTTGCATCAGTAAAAGAGACTGTTACCCTTGTGTCTGTCAGTTCTTTGCACACTGAACCCTGCACTTCCCATGAACTATCCCTTTCATAGGCTGTTCAGGCTACGCCTGATGAGAGGTAGACTGATTCTGTGATCCAGCAGCAGAAGACTGCCTGTGACACTGAAAGCTGCATCCCCGACGAGCCTGCCTCTCCACAGACTCCAGTTGCCCTGGTCCCCATCTCTTCCCTTGGAGGGCTCAATATCCTTGCTGCTATCCCCATCATCCCTACAGGTCCCGACTGCAGCGGTGGCTATACCGGCCACAACACACGGGTGGCGTCATGATACATTTTTATTTTTGTTTTCTTTAATCCATTTTTACAAATTCCTCATTATACTGCTCACCCAGGGAGGGGATCACGGTCCGGGTCACGCCACCGTGACATCCCGCAAACCCAGACGACCTCGAGAGGGTCTAATTCTGAGTACCCCACGTACCCTGCCCGGGGCGAGTCACATCCCCAAAATGGTGTCATTAGAAATCAATCAGCAGAAAACATGGGCACTAACATGTGAATCAGGATAGGCTTTTGTCACTCCGGACTGTGAGTCGCAGCTTTGCCGTGTTGCAGCTCTATAAACAGCGATTCCAATTGATAAACAAGAAGAAATGGCCGCACTCACGGAGATGAATCTTGCAAACTTTTACATTTCAGTCCATAGATCTTGAACAATAAAGCAAGGGAGAGTTGCAGGGGCGGCGGACACGGCTGCGTTCGCGGTCGTGTCCTGCTTCCACGGTCCCCTCCCTTGCTTATTGTTCAAGATCTATGACTGAACATGTAATAAAGTTGCAGATTCATCTCCAGTGAGTGCGGCCATTTCTTTTGTTATATCTTGTGTCATTAAAACGTCAGCTCAGCCGCAAAAACTAAGCGCTAGGTGAACCGCTCCTCGGATGAGCGGGGTTCCCGGGCAGGTAATGGAGTTGAGGGAATAGGGTAGCGCGTCGTGCGGTGTAGTTGGAAGAGGGACACGCACACATAAAGTCTTTTGGTACCTTTACTGATGTTGTTGACGGGTGCACTCGACCGGAGATGAGGTAAACACTTCAGGACTTTCCACAGCAAGCAGGGTTGTAGGCTTCCTTGTGTCTGTTATTCTGCTGGAGTCTGGCAGGCATGAAACCCAACCAGACTGTTACTTCACTCTCTGTGTGACTCTTCACACCTGGGTTTGCTGCACTGAGGGCACTCTATGGGATTCCTGTCTGGCCTAGACTCCGGGCTCTCATTTGGTGGTGCTTCGGGTGTCCGGGGAGCCAAACCCCCTATTTGTAGTGCTGGTTTCTCTGCAAGGTCTATACTGTGTCCCTGTAGCTCGGACCCAGTGACCGGAACTCTTTAGGGTGAGTCGGTATGACTCCTCTGCCCCTTCTTGTACTCTTTTCTCTCTTCTGTTTCTGTGACCCCTACTCTGAGGGTCTACCACTGTCTCAGGTGTCTCTGGTATGGACCTAGCGCGGCTCCAGTAGTACCAGGTCAGCTCTTCACAGTTCTGTAGTGACTGCACACTCTGGTGTTTCTCCCTCCAGAACCCGTATTTATAGGGGGAACTGGCTTAACGCAACCAGTTGGGCTCCCCCTACAGGCCTGGGGTGAAAGGTGTTGTGGTGTTAGTGGGGTCTGCTTGCTGTGTTCCATCCTTCCATGTCCCAAGGGAATCTGTGGTGACCTGGCACAGGGTGCCACACTGACACCGCCGCACACTTACACTGCGCACACAAACATCACTGAACACGACACCGCGCACACTGACACCGCTGCACACAGACACCGCCGCACACTGACACCAATGGACACTGACACCAGCCGCACACTACACCCGCACCACACAGACACCAATGAACACCGACACCGCCGCACACAGACACCGCTGCACACTGACACCAATGAACACCGACATCGCCACACACAGACAGTACACGGGGGAGCAGAGAGAGTACATGAGGGCAGAGACAATGCACAGGGCTCCTGGCAACACAAGGGACCCCAGACTGCTCATGGGGCCTCAGGCAGCACACAGAGGGCAGAGACGGCACACGGGGCACCAGAAAGCACACAGGGGGGGGCAGAGACAGCGCACAGGGCCCCAGGCAGCACATGGGACCCCTGTAGCGACATGGGCCCCAGAGAGCACATGGGGCCCCAGGCAGCACACTGGGCAGAAACAATGCGGGGCCCCAGACAGCACACAGGGTCCAGACAACATACAGGGGGGCAGAGACAGCACACAGGACCCCAGACAGCGCATGGGACTCCAGGCATCACACAGGGCCCCAGGCACCACACAGGGGGGCAGAGACAGGCCCAGGGAGAGGGTGTCAGAGCCCGGAGGAGAACGGAGAGTGCAGAGACTGGGAGGTGAGCGAGCGTGCGAGCCTGGGAGGGAGCGGAGTATGTAGAGCCCGGAGAGGGAGTGGAGCATGCAAGCTTGGGGAGGGGAGCGTGCAGGGACAGTAGGTAGCGGAGCCTGGGGGATGGGAGAGAGTGAAGAGACTGGGGAGGTGAGCGGAGCCTGGGAGGAGGAGAGTGTACAGAGACTGGGGAGGTGAGGGAGCTGGGGGATGGAGGAGAGTGTACAGAGACCTGGGAGGTGAGCGGAGCCTGGGGGATGGGAGGAGAGTGTACAGAGACTGGGGAGGTGAGCGGAGCCTGGGATGGAGAGAGTGTACAGAGCTGGGGAGGTGAGGGAGCATGCGGAGACGTGTAGGAGCGTGCAGAGATGGAGGGAGCTAAGATATCCAATCATCCCCTGCCTCTGACTCTGAGGCTTCTACACTTTATATTGTGTCAGCAAACTTACTGAAAGACCTTAATGACATCACAGGTCATGTGTAGAAAGGAGCCAATCACTGTGAGTGAAGCTGTCATATGGGAGGAGCCCAACAGGTCCTCACCATTCCATATATAGTTTTTGCAATTCCTGCACTCCCATAGAAAGTCACCAGCACTCAGAGGGTTAAAAAAAGACTTGGCTCACTGCAGTGGAGAGCCGGCTCCTATCAGTCACAGCAGGGAGCCGGCTCCTATCAGTCACAGCAGGGAGCCGGCTCCTATCATTCACAGCAGGGAGCCGGCTCCTATCAGGCACAGCAGGGAGCCGGCTCCTATCGGGTACAGCAGGGAGCCGGCTCCTATCAGTCACAGCAAGCAGGGAGCCGGCTCCTATCAGCCACAGCAGGGAGCCGGCTCCTATCAGTCACAGCAAGCAGGGAGCCGGCTCCTATCAGTCACAGCAAGCAGGGAGCCGGCTCCTATCAGCCACAGCAGGGAGCCGGCTCCTATCAGGCACAGCAGGGAGCCGGCTCCTATCAGGCACAGCAGGGAGCCGGCTCCTATCAGTCACAGCAGGGAGCCGGCTCCTATCAGGCACAGCAGGGAGCCGGCTCCTATCATTCACAGCAGGGAGCCGGCTCCTATCAGGCACAGCAGGGAGCCGGCTCCTATCATTCACAGCAGGGAGCCGGCTCCTATCAGGCACAGCAGGGAGCCGGCTCCTATCATTCACAGCAGGGAGCCGGCTCCTATCAGTCACAGCAGGGAGCCGGCTCCTATCATTCACAGCAGGGAGCCGGCTCCTATCAGCCACAGCAGGGAGCCGGCTCCTATCAGGCACAGCAGGGAGCCGGCTCCTATCATTCACAGCAGGGAGCCGGCTCCTATCAGCCACAGCAGGGAGCCGGCTCCTATCAGTCACAGCAGGGAGCCGGCTCCTATCAGGCACAGCAGGGAGCCGGCTCCTATCAGCCACAGCAGGGAGCCGGCTCCTATCAGTCACAGCAGGGAGCCGGCTCCTATCAGTCACAGCAGGGAGCCGGCTCCTATCAGTCACAGCAGGGAGCCGCCTCCTATCAGGCACAGCAGGGAGCCGGCTCCTATCAGTCACAGCAGGGAGCCGGCTCCTATCAGGCACAGCAGGGAGCCGGCTCCTATCATTCACAGCAGGGAGCCGGCTCCTATCAGGCACAGCAGGGAGCCGGCTCCTATCATTCACAGCAGGGAGCCGGCTCCTATCAGCCACAGCAGGGAGCCGGCTCCTATCAGTCACAGCAGGGAGCCGGCTCCTATCAGGCACAGCAGGGAGCCGGCTCCTATCAGCCACAGCAGGGAGCCGGCTCCTATCAGTCACAGCAGGGAGCCGGCTCCTATCAGTCACAGCAGGGAGCCGGCTCCTATCAGTCACAGCAGGGAGCCGCCTCCTATCAGGCACAGCAGGGAGCCGGCTCCTATCAGTCACAGCAGGGAGCCGGCTCCTATCAGGCACAGCAGGGAGCCGGCTCCTATCATTCACAGCAGGGAGCCGGCTCCTATCAGTCACAGCAGGGAGCCGGCTCCTATCATTCACAGCAGGGAGCCGGCTCCTATCAGCCACAGCAGGGAGCCGGCTCCTATCAGGCACAGCAGGGAGCCGGCTCCTATCATTCACAGCAGGGAGCCGGCTCCTATCAGTCACAGCAGGGAGCCGGCTCCTATCAGTCACAGCAGGGAGCCGGCTCCTATCAGCCACAGCAGGGAGCCGGCTCCTATCAGGCACAGCAGGGAGCCGGCTCCTATCATTCACAGCAGGGAGCCGGCTCCTATCAGCCACAGCAGGGAGCCGGCTCCTATCAGTCACAGCAGGGAGCCGGCTCCTATCAGTCACAGCAGGGAGCCGCCTCCTATCAGGCACAGCAGGGAGCCGGCTCCTATCAGTCACAGCAGGGAGCCGGCTCCTATCAGGCACAGCAGGGAGCCGGCTCCTATCATTCACAGCAGGGAGCCGGCTCCTATCAGGCACAGCAGGGAGCCGGCTCCTATCATTCACAGCAGGGAGCCGGCTCCTATCAGTCACAGCAGGGAGCCGGCTCCTATCAGCCACAGCAGGGAGCCGGCTCCTATCAGGCACAGCAGGGAGCCGGCTCCTATCATTCACAGCAGGGAGCCGGCTCCTATCAGCCACAGCAGGGAGCCGGCTCCTATCAGTCACAGCAGGGAGCCGGCTCCTATCAGCCACAGCAGGGAGCCGGCTCCTATCATTCACAGCAGGGAGCCGGCTCCTATCAGTCACAGCAGGGAGCCGGCTCCTATCAGCCACAGCAGGGAGCCGGCTCCTATCAGTCACAGCAGGGAGCCGGCTCCTATCAGCCACAGCAGGGAGCCGGCTCCTATCAGTCACAGCAGGGAGCCGGCTCCTATCAGCCACAGCAGGGAGCCGGCTCCTATCAGCCACAGCAGGGAGCCGGCTCCTATCAGGCACAGCAGGGAGCCGGCTGTTGTTCACAAACGACACAAGACTTATCTCACTGCAGTGCGGGACACAGGCTCAGAGCCGGGACTGTTGGGAAGTATTGTCACCTTAACTGTAATGACTCCCCGGCTGACAGTAGAGCACAGACCTCACTTTCAGTCTTTATTCTCCTGCAGAGACGCATTAGGTGTAGGACCCTGTACACACTGTGGAGTGAGTGACCGCCCTGCAGTACCAAGTGATGACCGCTGGGGGGAGACATCACAGGGAGGCGCAGGTCTCTCACCTCACACAGCCCGCGGGGAGCGCTCCGTCTGCGCATGCGCTGTAGCTCCGCCGTTGTCCGGGGTGAGGAGAGGCCTCCGCCGGGTTCAGGCTCCGGTTCCGCGGTTGTAGAGTTCGCTGCTCCCTCACAGCCGCCGGGGACGGTAGGAGAAGCCGTGTAAATTAGCATAAGCCTCATGGAAACCGACCGGCGGTTTCCGCTGCTAAAACGGCCCTAAACCTCCCTGTGTGCACATAGCCTAAGGCGGCAGAGAGGAGGCTGAGGCTTCACAGCAGCTGTGGGGCAATAGTGACTCCCATAGGGACACTTATAGGGGACGTCTGTCACCTTCTCATAGGAACCTGCTGTATAGAAAGATATGCATTGTTCATGTCACATACAAGGGTTATCTTATATTTATATTGTAGAAAAATGGAAAATAAAAGTGTAATTTGTTGCATTTCTCACAGTTGGACACTAGAGGGAGCAGCTGCCACAGGAGAAGCCGGATAACACAGTGTGGCCTAGAGACTGGGGCCCCCCGGGGGTGAGAAGGGGTAACAAGGGGCCAATGGGCCCCGGAGACCTGAACCCTTATAGTACAGTGCGGCCTAGAGACTGGGATCCCCCCGGGGGTGAGGAGGGGTAACAAGGGGACCTGATAGTACAGTGCGGCCTAGAGACTGGGGCCCCCCCAGGGGAGAGAAGGGGTAAGGGCCAATGGGCCCCAGAGACCTGAACCCTTATAGTACAGTGCGGCCTAGAGACTGGGATCCCCCGGGGGTGAGGAGGGGTAACAAGGGGACCTGATAGTACAGTGCGGCCTAGAGACTGGGGCCCCCCCAGGGGTGAGAAGGGGTAAGGGCCAATGGGCCCCAGAGACCTGAACCCTTATAATACAGTGTGGCCTAGAGACTGGGATCCCCCGGGGGTGAGGAGGGGTAACAAGGGGCCAATGGGCTCCGGAGACCTGATAATACAGTGCGGCCTAGAGATTGGGGCCCCCCCGGGGTGAGGAGGTGTAACAAGGGGACCTGATAGTACAGTGCGGCCTAGAGACTGGGGCCCCGCGGGGTGAGGAGGGCTAACAAGGGGCCAATGGGCTCTGGATACCTGATAACACAGTGCAGCCTAGAGACTGGGGCCCCCCGGGGGTGAGGAGGGGTAACAAGGGGCCAATGGGCCCGAGGACCTGATAGTACAGTGCGACCTAGAGACTGGGGCCCTGCGGGGTGAGGAGGGCTAACAAGGGGCCAATGGGCCCCGGGGACCTGATAGTACAGTGCGGCCTAGAGACTGGGGCCCCACGGGGTGAGGAGGGGTAACAAGGGGCCAATGGGCCCCGGAGACCTGAGCCCTTATAATACAGTGCGGCCTAGAGACTGGGATCCCCCCGGGGGTGAGGAGGGGTAACAAGGGGCCAATGGGTTCCGGAGACCTGATAATACAGTGCAGCCTAGAGACTGGGGCCCCCCCGGGGGTGAGGAGGGGTAACAAGGGGCCAATGTGCCCCGGGGACCTAATAGTACAGTGCGGCCTAGAGACTCGGGCCCCGCGGGGTGAGGAGGGGTAACAAGGGGCCAATGGGCTCCGGAGACCTGATAATACAGTGCGACCTAGAGACTGGGGCCCCGCGGGGTGAGGAGGGATAACAAGGGGCCAATGGGCCCCGGGAACCTGATAGTACAGTGTGGCCTAGAGACTGGGGCCCCGAGGAGTGAGAGGGGCTAACAATGGGCCCAGGGACCTGATAATACATTGTGGCCTAGAGACCCCTGAGTGTGATGAGGGCTAACAAGGGGCCCTGAACCCTGATAATACAGTGTGGACTAGAGACTGGGTCCCCCGCGGGGTTGAGGAGGGCTAACAAGGAGCCAATGGGCCCTGGGGACCTGAACTCTGGATCAGTGCATCATCGCAGCCCCTGATAACACAGTGTGGCCCCCACTGCAGTGAGGATGGGTAACAATGGGTCACAGAGGGTCAGGGACGCTGTGGATCTCACTTGTCAATCATCTGTTCCACAATTTTTTTTTTTTCCTGGACAAGTTGTAGTTTTCGATGACACCGTGCAGTCATTTTTCCAGCATTTTATATAATTATCTCTCTACATGATTCTCCACCGCTACAAGAACAAGAGCATAAAGTTATGAGCACAAAGTATTTTTATAGTTTTAGTGGCTAAAAAAAGTTCAAAATTTCTTAAAGAAAAAAAAAATGCTTTGTGTCAAGACCAGGCCTGTGGAGTCGTATTCAGAGAAAATAAAGAGTCAGAGTCGGATGTCTGGCTTATCGACTCCACAGCCCTTGTCAAGACAAGCAATGTCTTCAGTGGACCTGTAGGGCGTCGGGTTTTGATATTTTTATCAAGTCCATTTTGGGACCATGAGGTTTTGATCACCTTTTTATTATTATTATTATTTTTTTTTTATTTTTTTTAGGGGAGGGGGGAGATGCGGCAACCAAAAACCAGCAATTCTGGAGTTTCCAGTTGAGGAAACGCTTATCTTCATTTTCTGACTGATCAGACTTTTGCAGACGCCATTATGATACCAAAAACAACTCTTATTTATTCGTCTTCCTTGGTGACCTGAACCTGCAATCATTGGTTTACACTATATACAGAGGTTTGCTAGTATTACTGTATATTGAAAAATTACTGATTATACAAAGCTCCACCTGCGGATTCACAATGTCCAAGATGGCAATGGCTGTCATAGAATCCCTTTGACACCCGCACAAAAAATGGGAATAGTCAGAGGAGCAGTGGGAATGAAATAAGAGCAAAATCTGGACACATTGTACTCGGTACATTCACCTCCTCTTTAAAGTGCAGCTAAACGTTCAATAGTTTTTTACATGTAGATAATAAAACATCCTGCTAATCGATGGTCTGAGACCCCACCAGATGCCTCTATGACTTTCTCTATGCGCTGAGCTCCTGAATGACGGCACACACAGTAATGTACAGGCTCAGTACTAAGCACTAAAGTTCAATCCTGCTGTTAGTGCGGGGTTGGACCAGATGATCCAGGAGGTCCCTTCACACAATGGCTCAGGAGGTCTCTTCACACAATGACCCAGGAGGTCTCTTCCAACTCCACCATTCTATGATATACAGCACTCGGGAAAATGCTCGAGTTCCCCATTGACTTTAATTATACTTTGTACTAGAGTCACAGGCCCTTTCTTCCAGGGTTTCTTTATTTTTCTTCCTTCTATTTTCATACTGTGCACTCGCAGGATCCGGACTCCTGACCATCAGGGCATTTAAAGGCCTAAACTACGATACATGAAAAATAGTTGTGAAAGTTCTGTTGCACAAGTTTCGCACAATACGACACTGCTATCTGTAAAGTCAAGCTCACATTTTGTAAATATACATTTAATTTCAAATCTACAAGGCCAATCCTAAGATTTATGAGGAGCGGCTCTGCACATGCCCGACCACCGCTTCATTCATTCTCTATGGGTGGCCCAATGAAGCAGAATGCGACGCTCAGCAGCCCCATTGGCAATGAAGGCAGTAGCGGTCAGTCATGTGCGCTGCTGCTCCCTTCTTATGGGAATATAAGTTACACTTTCTGCCAATCATTGATGAGCGGACACCGCAATGCTCGGGTGCTCAGTACTCGAAATCAGCTGTTCGATGCTCGGACGGGCACGACTCGAGTACCCAAGTATAATGGAAGTCAATCAGAAACTCGAACATTTTTACAGACGATCTTCCTGAAGATTGCACGATTTCCCCATTGACTTTCATTATGCTTGGCTCTCGTGTCCCGCCCTTTTTCTTCTGTCGTTTCTTATTTTTTTTCCTTCTGTTTTATACTTAAGCGTATATGGAGATTATGGCGAGCGGTACAGTGAATTATGAAAACACAGCAATGAAGAGGAAGAAAGATAAAGAGGTGAGTGACCAGCTCCAAATACAGGACGTCTGTAGGATGAATACTGAGAACAGGGGGTAAAGGAGATGACATCCCATAAATCCACAGGAGAGATGATCAATTGTCACTGGGGTCCTCATCCATCACCAGGGGACCTAGAGTATCCTGTGTGAATGGAGCTTAGTGAGCATCGAGACCATTGAATGATTTACACAAGTATATTAAAGGGATTGTTCACTACTTGGACAACCCTTTCTTATTCCTCATGTTCACCCCTATAAAAATAATAAAGCCTATACTCACCTCCAGTGCTGGCGCTGTTCAGCGATGTCAGCACTTCCTTCAAGCGATTAAGTAATTAATGGGAGAAAATAGCTGTGGCTGCCAATTCCTTTTCATTACTTCTGTGTCCAGTGAGGAGAAGGAAGCCGGCAGTGATTGGTTGTGGGGCTCATGTGTCATAATAATGTCACATGCACCCGCGAGATCCAAGATCACTGGAACCGCACCAGCGCCGGAGGTGAGTGTAGGCTTTTTCATTTTTATGAGGGAGAATGAGTAGTGGCCACTCCCTTTAAAGGGAATGTTTTTATCCTACTTTCAGAGTTAGGGCAGAGACACACTTAGGCTATGGTCACACTTGGAGGGTGACCCATCCGCTTAAAACTTAGAAATTTTCCCTGCAGCGCTATGCGCTGCCAGAGAACACTTCCCCATAGAAACCCTCTGTTTACCTTAGCAGCGGCCATACAGGACTTGCGCTTCATCACAGCGCACTGGGAACGCTGTCTGCAGCGTTTTCCTGTGCACTCAGCTAAAGCGCATGTCTTGTGTGACCGCTGCTAAGGTAAACAGCGGGTTTCTATGGGGCGGCGTTGCCTAGCAGGGCTTGCCATTAACGCTGTGCGCTACAGCTCCAATTTCTAAGTTTTTAGCGGGTCCGTGAAACATGGGTGACAGCGAATATCCTGCATGTGTCTTGCATTAGTCACCCAACCTCTCTGAAGAGAGCATGGAGCTGATTGTGATTTTATAGATCTCCACGCTCCCATTCAGAGAGGCAGGAGTCGATCAGGTGACTCATGCAAGATACTCGCATGCAGCTCACATAGTGTGTCTCTGCCCTTATCCTCAAATTCTTTACTGGTTAGACTTGCAAAGTGCATGTAACCTCTGGCAACCTTGCAAATAATTTTTTTATTAAAAAGCCTCTCTTTCCTCAAGAAAAGAGATTTTTGAATTAGTTTTAGTCTTGTTCTTTGCCCCAGTTACAGGCAACCACTGTAGTCTATCAGAGGTGGCCGGTTTCTCTTTATTCTGGTGCAGGCTGGATTAGGCCCAGCTTCAGTGCCCCGTGCTCCTCCGATGCTGCGGAGATAAAGTCTCTACTTGTAGAATTAGAAGGTGCACAATTCACTGCGGTGGTGTGACGTTGCCGCCTAACTGAGCTGTCAATGAGGAGAGCACCGCGCGCCAGCAAAAAGGAGGTCGCACATCCTACAAATCGCTCCCCCCGCTGCCGGCAGTATCCTGTGTACAGCAGAAAGAGATGACTTAACGGAGAGCAGTCAAATTATTATTAATTTTTTTGTTCAACCTCCACCCTCCTCCCCAAGAAAAGTTAATTGGTTATCAATATTAAATTGTGTATTGATCCCCCCATATTGTTTCTAGCAGCAATGACTGCAGCGCTCGACTTCCGGCATTGTTTTTTTATGTGCATACTCAGTAAACTAGAGTAGATCCTCAGGAAGATGAGGAAAGGATGCATATAATAAAGGAGGGTCTGAGAGTAAAATCATCAGTTCTACGACTGACCCTAAAATTAGTGTTTAAAATCAATAGAGCAGCCGCTTATAGTAGATGTTATAAAAATGAATCGTCAGATTATTACATGAGTGACTGTTATGAACTCACAGAACGTAGATCCCGAGAGCCCTCAGTGTTCATCACCCAAAAACCAGCCGTCGGATGACTCGAAGGAGCAGAGCATGGAGACCATGATGACAGGTCGGTGTCACTTCTTCTCTTTCAGTATCGTTCCCACATTTATGTGACCAGTTGGTTTTCTGTCCACAGGTTTAAGCAAAGATGTCAGCCGGCTGTTCTCTAACTGTGCACAGACCCTGAGGTGAGCACTGCCGATCCCATCCCACGTGACCGTTACTTCCTATGTGTCATTAATGGTGATTTTAGGAGAATGGTGGAAAAGTACTGTATAAATAAAAACCACACTGGTGTAAGATGCAGCTGATTTATTCACAGATTATCTGCTCTTTGTGCGTGCCCCAGAGATACAGATCTACAGTAGCCCCATGCTGATGTAGATCTGCAGTGCAATGTACACCACATTGTCGCACAAATTATAGTAAATCTTTTGGGACATGTATGTCCCTGCCCTCCTTCATCTAAGGGATGCTCATTTTGTTTAGAAGAGAAAAGGAAGAAATACTAAATAAGTTTAAGAGGAAGGAATTTCAAATATTTCAAAGCTAAAAATGCAGCTTTTTAAAAAGTTACCCTCAATTAAGAACTTAAAATTCACAGCGCCCCTGGAACCACATGTGAACAATAACTCAAAAACACTTTTTCTGTAATCTTCAGTTTTGGTTTACTCCGAATTATCAGTGTCTCTTCACCTAAAGAGGCTCCCCCTAAGAGTCACATTTGCCCCCTGTCCTTGAACACTGGGGGTCTGAGCTCTTTATCACAGTTATCCCAAGAGTGGTAGTCTGCAAAGCCCTCTTTGAATGGAGAGGGGATCGAGCGTGTGCATTCATTTTCTTTGGGACTGCAGAGCACATGCTCGACCCACTCTCCATTCAAAGAGGGCTTTGCAGACTGCTATCCTTGAGATCACTGGCTTCCTAGCAGTAAGGCCTCCACTAATCAGTATCCTATGAGTGAAGAATGAAAACTTTCATACCTAGTAAAGCCCTTTTAATGGGAATCTGCCAGGTAATTTTCTAGCACATTACTGAATTTATTTTTAAATAGGGCTTGGGCAGCCCTTCCAGAATCAGTAACTTTTATTGCTCTACCTACTCCTGTTCTCTTGTTGTAAGCTTCAGAGAATTCAGCGTTGCATGACGGCTAGTCAATCATATGCAAAAATAAATTGCATATGCCCTGCTCCACCCTTCCACCTCTCAGTGCTGGCATTCTTGATAGGAAATCCAAACTGAATATGCACTGCTGCCCCCACCCATACTCTTTCCCACCACTCAGCAGTGATAGTAAATGCACTGAGAGGTGGGTGTGGCTAGCATTGCATATGCAATTCGTATTTACATATGCTTGACTAGACCACAGACAACACTGAATTCTCCAGAGTTTACGACAAGATAACAGAATACTTTACAGCAATAAAAGTTACTGATCCTGAAAGGGCTGCCCAAGGCTTATTTAAAGATACATTTAGTATTGTACTAGAAAATCACCCGACAGATTCCCTTTAAGAAGTGTGCATGAATCCAGATGTCTTATAGGGCTGCAGGTTGATTTTCCAAATCTCTTTCTGAACCTACAAGCCTTTTTCATCACATGTCTGTATCACACCGAGCCTACAAATGAGACAGGGAACTGAAGATCCCAGGAGGTGGTTGGAAGTTCGCTGGGTACCAGTCCATTGGCCATGGACTATTGACGTTGCTGCTGGACCAATGTTTTTGATCAACCATACTGTTGACTTTTTTGTGAAGTTCGGTGAATATTTCCACATGGGTGAAGTGACGTAATTTCATTATTTTTCTGCTATTTGACTTTCATTGGTAGAAAAAAAAACAGCAGTGTGGATTTTTGGATTTACATCAATTTTTTGCTTATTCAAAGAGTGATTGTGTTATGGTCTAGTAACAACTCACTTAGGAAACTAGTGACTATCTCTGAGCAAACATACCTGACCCAACCAGTTCCTGTACAGACTAATGTTCCCAGCTGTGCAGTCCCTAGTGGCCCCATGCGCAGGATGGAATAACCCTAATCACAGGACTAGACGATGACAGCTTTGACCTGGCTTCCTAATCGGCCGTCGAGTGGTCCTCGTACGTCCTTAGGAATCGGGGGAAAGGGGAAGCGTACAAAAAGCCTGAATCAGGAAGGTGTGCAGAGATAGAAAGGATCCCTGAGTGAGAAAATAAGAAACAACAAAATGAAAGATTAAGTTCAACTTGTAGAAAGAAATGTCTCCTACTTCTTCGATAAAGAAAGCAAAAAGGAATAGGACAGATAGAAGAAACAGCAGAGATAAATAACCTAGCTGATCTCGGTCTGACTGGCAGAAATCTACAGGCAGCATGGCTGTAACTCCAAGTAGGATCCACAAAGAATATCACCAGCAGGAAATATCAGTGAAGGGAAGGTTTATACAGCCGCACCCAAACGGTGATAGGGCAGACTAAACTAACAAATGGAAACCCCTGTCCAAAAAAGAATGAAACAAGGACAACAGATAATAAGAACCTGGAAAGAAACAGAAACTCACTCAGAGAACGAAGAAGCAAGTGACAACTCAGGCTCACTGGTTTGAATCCCAAGGCATGACAGCTTGATGTAGATTTTGGAGAATCCATTTAAAAAAAATCATTCCCTGAACAGACCCACACAGAACGTCTGCTGGCGCCATACGACTACTGCATACTTTAAGCAGGTTGTCTGGTGAAGACAGGTGATAATTTACTGATCAGTGGGTGACTGACCACTGTGACCTGCACCGATCCCCAGAATGGGGAATATTTATCCAAGATGGGGCCTTTCTATACCCATTACACTCATCCTCTATGGTGCTGAAAAACCAGAGGACAGAGCTCAGCAGGGAGTGAAGGGAGAGTCAGATAAAGTGCCCCATTCCCAGCAGTCGGACCCCCGTCAATCTATTAGTTATCTCCTATCCAGTGGACAGATGATAAGGGAATTGTTTTGTGTCCCCAAGTTAAAGGGGGTTGTCCACTACTAGAACAATACCCCCTGTTTCCTGTTCAGGGCTCATGTAATTGTTGTGACGACCCGCATCCAATCACCGCCGGCTTCTCTCCGCCTTCGGACGATATGGGAAATGACCTGCGGCTGCCACTCGCATCCTGTTGATATTTAATTTGTTTCGAAGGTGGAGCGACAACACAAAGGTGAGTATAGGCTCTTGTATTTTACCTGGGGGAAACAAGTGGAAACACATGGGGTAGTCCACGTATGGGACAACTACTTTAAGAGAGTTAAAGGGGGAATGATGAAAAAGCTCCAGTAATATGGAAAGTTCTGTATTAATCCTTATATATATTCTCATTAGACGCAGTCTGTGAATAAATCCCCGGTATTTTCCCTGCCGCCTCAAGGACAGTCTTCTAACCATTAATATGTTGCTTTTCCATTGTTTTCAGTGAACGTTCAGCTGCGGATTCACAACAAGTGCACAAGTTTGAAGAAATTCTTAAAGAAGCCAAAACGCTGGAAATGCAGATAAGACAGAAGAAGGAAAAGCTCCGGAACCATCTCTCCATGATCGCAAACACCTTACAGAAATGAGATTGTGTTCAGCTGTAATGAGAAGTAACAGAAGCCGTTTAGAAGAGTTGTGTAATCTCAGGATCACATATACACGTCCCCGATCATCCCTGAGGTCCTGCACTAGAATAGAGCCAGAGTCTGGTGCTGCCTCCCTCTATACTGATCGCTGAGATATACAGCTTTATGTACATGATATTGTGTATTATTACTACAAGATAATAAACGTTTCACCTTACAGAACAGTTTATTTCATTATGGCTAAAAGTAAAGTCAACATTCTCCTTATGTGACAACATCCCGGGGCCAATTCATCAACACTGTCTGATTCTTAGTGCAAACGTAGGGCAAGTAAAAACATTACAAAACACAACAAAAAAACAATGCGTGTGGGACAGCTTACGCATTTATATGATCATGCCTATGTCACTAAGTACTCTAATCATGCTTTTTGCACTACAGCTTTTTTACTCTTTTCATTTTTAGGGTATTTGCTCATTTGTTGTTATTGTAGTTTTCTATTTTGAGGCCAGTGTGAACTCGCGTCAATGCAGAGTATCACCTTAGTTCCAGCCCTGGTTTTATCTATTCAAGTAAAAACATTGCAAATTTACAAATATGCAGCAGTAAATGGAGTTTCCGGAAGAAGAACAAGGTGAAAAGGAAGACCAGAAACCGATAGCTTGATACTATCAAGATAACAGCAGACAAGACCCTAGTGGCCCTATCAAGGTTTGGAGAAGAACCTGGTGGACCTATCAAGGCTTAGAAATGACCTGGGTGGACCTTTCAAGGCTTAGAGAAGATCCGGGCAGATGTCTCAAGCCTTGGAGAAGACTTATGGGCTTATCTAGGATTAGAGAAGACCCTTGTGGACATATCTAGGCTTGACAAAAACCCTAGTCGACCTATCTAGGGTTGGAGAATACTGGTGGACCAATCTAGGCTTGGAGAAGACCCTGGTGGACCTACCATGGCTTGGAGAAGACCCTGGTGGACCTATCTGGGCTTTGAGAATACCCTGGTGGACCTCTCTAGGCTTAGAGAAAACACTGTTGGACCTATGATGTCTTGGCGAAGACCCTGGTGGACCTCTCTAGGCTTGTCGAAAACCCTGGTGAACCTATATAGGCTTGGAGAAGACCCTGGTGGACGTATCTAGACTACATAACATCGATCTTCCTGTAGAGCGTTCAGCTATAGCTTAAGATCGAGTTGAAGGTCATTAAATAATAATAAATGGAGTTTTCAGATTTTAATTCACACTTGGAGGAAAAGTATCCAGACAGAAATGAAAGAGTGGTGGATTTTAAGTATCCAGTGCATTTATTCTTGTGAGGATTTCACCATTTCTTTGCTTTTGTAATGGAATAGGATGAAATCCACAAATAAATCTGACACTAACACACAGAGTCTCCGTCTTCGGATTTGTGATTCAATACTCTGCACCTTGTGAACGTGGCCTTAACATTTACACCGGCAGATTGTAACTATCGAGTGTTCATAGGTTCCTTGTTTCCTCCGACCATCCGACAAACACGCAAAACTCTTCTCCATCAGGTGAATGATTTTTATACTTAACCCCTTCACGACGGGGCCAATTTCCATTTTTTGCTATTTTGGTTTCCCCTCGCCTTCGATGAGTGGTAACTTTTTAATTCTTCATCAATATAGATATACAAGGGCTTGTTTTTTTACAGGACGAGTTGTACTTTTGAATGACATCATTCACTTTACCATATAGTGTACAGGAAAATGGAGAGAGAAATACCAAGTGCGGTGACATTGTGAACAAATTGTCACTTCAGTGAGGAAGTGGACAACTCTTAACGCCACCCAATAAGGGTAACAATCCTTAAAGTCATAATCAACTCTTTAACAAGCCTTTTAATATGACTTTGGATTTGTGCCAGATCAGAACCGCAGACTGCAGACGCTGCGTTTCGGGGTGACTGCCCCTCATCAGTGCAGTGTGTGGGAATTCTGATCTAGCTGTATGAGAGGCTGAGATGAGGTCTGGGGAACTAACTTTAAGGAATGTTACCCTTATTGGGTGGCGTTAGAGTTTTCCACTTCCTCACTGAAGTGACAATTTGCATATTTCCCAGACGAGCATTGGGTCTATAAGTCTCCTTATCGGCTTATCTCTCTCCTTATGGCGGCAGGCAGATTCCTCTCCATAAGGTAAAAAGCTAGTTCCCCAGATTGTGAACAAAAAAAACCTCAATTTTGTTTTTTTTGGGGAAATGTTTTTATGGCATACACTATGTGTTAAAAATGACCTCTCAGCATGATTCTCCTCATCAGTACAATTACGGCGATACCAAATGTCCATTTTTTTTTAACTATTTTAGTGGTGGAAAAAAAATAAAAAGTTTGCAAAGAAAAACATTTTGGGGGATTGTGTCGCCATTTTTCGAGGCCAGTAATATTTCATTTTTCGGTCGATGGAGCGGTGTGATGGATTATTTTCTGTGGGGTGAGACATGTTTTTATTGATACCATATTGGGATGGATATGACTTTTTGATCACTTGTCACAGCATTATTTGTGATATTGCAGTGACCGAAAAATGCTTTGGGCATTGGGTTAATTATTTTATATTTTAATAGAATGGACTTTTCTTAATGTGATAATAACACGTATGTCTATTTCTATTTCATTTTATTTTTTTTTTTTAATTATCTTTATTTTTAAAGGAGGAAAAGGGCAGTGTTGGTGCATATGCTTGCAAGATTGTCAAATTCAGTGGTTTCACTTTGATGTGGATGGATATGATGCGGTCATTGAGGTGGCCCATGGCATGTCTGCCTTGGTATTAGCTTCTGCATATTCATGGTGCTATTTTTTGCATTATTCCATCCATTCCAGTACACAGATCAGGTATGGGTATCTTCCTTTGCTCATTTATTTATTTATTTATTTATTTTTATTATCCTGTATTTATAGGTCTTGACCTGTCATAGAATTCTATGAGCACTAACAGCTCTTGGCTTACCTATCAGTGCTGCTCGTTTATTGTATTGTCCTGTGATTATTACATTTATGCTAATAAGGCTCTGTTTATGCAGTTGCCTATTGGGACTATAGGGAGTGTCATCATATTATGTTTTTAATAGTTTTTATATGTCCCCTTGCTATATAACAGAAAGAATGTTTGTACTGTGTTAGCCAGCAGATAGAAAAATATTGGAATCTGAGAGTCCTCAGTGGTTGATACCTTTTAATGGCGAACTGAAAAGGTGGTAAACATAGCAAGCTTTCATGACACTGTGGCCCCTTCCTCAGGCTGATAATGACACAAATTCTGAAGACACATGTATACATAAGCAAAAAAAACAGTGTTAGATGCTGTAGTAAATACAACAGCTTACATAAAGCAGAGTCAGGCTGGGGAGGGGTAGAGGAGCTGGGAAAGAGAAACCAACATTCTAAGGGCCGCTTTACACACACCAACTTCTGAACAGATCTCTGGTTTCAATGAAATCATGGACACATTGTTCCATTTGTACACAGCCACAAAATCTAACAATGTGTCCATGATTTCACTGCAACCAGAGATCTGTTCAGAAGTTGGTGTGTGTAAAGCGGCCCTAAGATAAGCAAGACAAATTGTATTATTGTTATATGGTTAGTAGCCTGTGGAGACCTAAAAAGTGAGTTGTGGGCAGCAATAAATCAAAGCGAGAGAGCTCACATAAGAAATGTCAAAAGTTCATTGTCCTCAAATTGGAGTCTGTTGGAGATATGATATCCCCAAGTGTCCTTTCAATTTATATAAAAAACGCATGAATCTGTTATGTCCTCAAATGTCCATTCATTTTATATAAAAACGCATGAATCCATGTGAAACATTTAATCCTGTTTTGAATGTGTCAAAGGCCGTTATCAATTTATATTCCCAAATTCTTCTCTCTGTGAGATTTGAAGTTGCTTTTTAAGATGAGCAGCCTCATATCAGTTTCACTGTGGTCTGGGCTGGAAAAATGTTTTGCTACAGGTAGATCATACGCTTTTCTTTTATTGAGTGGTGATGAGAATTCATTCTTGTTCTGAATTTTTGCCCAGTCTCCCCTATGTACATGCCACCTGTTGGACATTTGGTACATAGAATTAAATACACCACATTGCTTGTGCTGCAGCTGGAGTTACCTGGGATCTTGTAGTCCTGATCTGTCCCAGGAAGCTTTATCTTGTCCGTTGTCATTATAGATGGAGGTTTTGCACCTGTTCTGGTTGCAGGGAAAGGTTCCTGTTGCTGCTGGAGAGGACAGGGCACTTCTCACAATGATGTTTTTTAGATTCGGCGGATGTCTAGAACACAGGAGTGGGGGATCCGGAAATATTGATTTAAGTCGGGCATCTTTTTGTAGGAGTGGTTGCAGTTTCCGTGCAGCTCCTCTTAGCACCTCCAGACTTGGATTGTAGGTGACTACGAGAGGAACTCTGCTGTTTTCTTCTCTGGTTTTGTAATGTAGTTGACAATTCCTTGATGTTCTGGTGGCTCTTGTAATCTGGTTTTCGATTGTTCTTGGATGGTAGCCCTGGTTCAAAAAGGTATTTTCTTTCTTTTTTTTCTTTTCTTTTACTCTTCCTTTATATACCGTGTTTCCCCGAAAGTAAGCCCCCCCCCCCCCCGATTGTAAGGCCGCCTAGGGGTAAAGGGGGGACCTGCTAATGTAAGGCCTCCCCTGAATATAAGGCCTTACAACCGGGGGGGAGCTAATGTAAGGCCCCTAGCGGGGGGGGAGGGGAGCGGGCGCGGGTCACACGTCACGTGCGCCCGCTCATTAGATATGCACTGCATCCCCCTGTCAATCAGCAGAAGGGGGAGCAGTGCATTATGTATATGGGCCCCCTCCTGCTGGCACACTACCCCCCAGCCGGTGTTCTGAGGCCCCCCTGCTGCTGCTCACATCTTACCCTACAGCGTCTTCTTGCAGCAGTCAGCGCGTCGGTCCTCCGTTCCCGTCCTCAGCTGTCTCATGGATCATGTGACCGACCGGCGATGACGTCATGCGCTGCGACAGGTCACATGATCCAGGAGACAGCCGAGGACGGAGAACCGACGCGCTGGCTGCTGCAAGAAGATGCTGGAGGAGGTAAGATGTGATCAGCAGCGGCAGCAAATGGGGGGGGGGAGCTCACGGGGGGCTCAGAACACTGTTCGGGGGCAGTGTGCCAGCAGGAGGGGGCCTGTATGCCACACTGCTGGGGCTGTCTCCACACTGCTGGGGCTGTATCCACACTGGCTGGGGCTGTATCCACACTGGCTGGGGGCTGTATCCCCTGTGTACCTCACTGCTGGGCTGTATACCACACTGCTGGGGGCTGTATACCTGTGCTGGGGGCTGTATACCAGGGTGGCGGTCTGCTGCATTTCCCACCCTCGGCTTATACATGAGTATATACGGTGTGTGTGTGTGTGTGTGTGTGTGTGTGTGTGTGTATGTGACTAGGCTGGGGCTGCCAATATAAGACCCCCCGAAAGTAAGACAGGGGGCCCCAAAAAAATGTAAGACAGGGTCTTACTTTCGGGGAAACACAGTAGTATGGAATTTCTTATGGCAACAAAAAGTTGACAAAACAATGTTTTATTCTTATTTTTATTATCAGAATAGATTTCCTTAAAGAGATAGAGATTAGGTTGGGTAATTGATTTAATTCATTTTGAAAAATATGATAGGGGTAAATCTGAGTGCAGATGAGGCTGGTCATTCCTCTTCTACATGAAATGCTTGTGCCGAGTAATATAATGCATAAAGCTTTGGTCAGCAACGGTAATCGGCGACTAAACGCTTCAGTTTACAAACATCATCGTGATTATTTCCACAGGCGATGTCGACCACTTTGATTCTGTTCGAATTGCGGATACAATCTTCTTCTTGGCCGCTAGGATTCATACCGCAGTGCGGCGGCACCCAGGCACTATTATAGCCATTGTGATGCCACGTCTTCTGTAATGGGTGGCCATGACGGTCTATTCTTTTTACTTTGCCAACATTCACCCTCAACTTCAGCACAACCTTTCTGGGATCATTGTTTAATGGGTATCTCTTCGCCTTCTCTATGTTGCGGGTCACATAGACCCCTTTGCCCAGCATGCCGTCGGGAGATGGGATGAATCCATTCCTGATGATCTTCTTGGCTGCGTCGAAGGTGGTGCCATGATACATCGTATAGATCTTGTGATTTGATGGATTGTCACTGCTGTGCAGGCAGATTTCTTGGAATGTTGGTAAAGATTCTTCATACCAAATGTTGCATGGATCCATCACAACAATTGATAATGGAGGACAGCCTAAAAAGATAACAGATTATTTACTAAGAGGGCCGCAGTAAAATTACAAATTTTGCGATGGTGGACTGATGAGACTCCAATGGTAAAATGGTCAGAAGGATGGAAGGTGAATACAAGAGAAAGGCAAAGAGAAAGAGGAAAGAAAGGTTGAGAGAGAAGAGAGAACAAAGAAGAGGAAGAGAGAAAGGAGAGGAGAAAGAGGAAGGAAAGAATTAAAAATAGGGAAGAAAAGAGCAAAAAGAATAGAAAGAGAGAACAAAGAGAAGAAGAGAAAAAGTAAAGGAGAGGATGAGAGGAGAATGCAGAAGGAAGGTAAAGTAGGGGAGAAAGAGCAGAGAGAGAATGGAAAGAGATAACAAAGAGCAGAGAGGGAAAAAGGGAAGGAAGGAAACTAAGAAGAGGAGCAAGTGAGAGGAAGGAAGGAAGAGGAGCGAGTGAGAGGAATGAAGGAAGGAAGAGGAGTGAGTGAGAGGAAGGACGGAAGGAAGAGCGAGTGAGAGGAAGAAAGGAAGGAAGAGGAGCGAGTGAGAGGAAGAAAGGAAGGAAGAGGAGCGAGTGAGAGGAAGAAAGGAAGGAAGAGGAGCGAGTGAGTGAGAGAAAGGAAGGAAGAGGAGCAAGTGAGAGGAAGAAAGGAAGGAAGAGGAGCGAGTGAGAGGAAGGAAGGAAGAGCAAATGAGTGAGAGAAAGAAAAGAAGGAAGAGGAGCAAATGAGAGGAAGGAAGGAAACTAAAAAGAGGAGCTAGTGAGAGGAAGGAAAGAAGGAAGGAAGGAAGGAAGGAAGGAAGGAAGCGAGTGAGAGGAAGAAAGGAAGTAAGGAAGAGGAGCGAGTGAGATGAAGGAAACTAAGAAGAGGAGTAAGTGAGAGGAAGGAAAGAAGGAAGGAAGGAAGGAAGAGGAGCGAGTGAGAGGAAGAAAGGAAGGAAGAGGAGCGAGTGAGTGAGAGAAAGGAAGGAAGAGGAGCAAGTGAGAGGAAGAAAGGAAGGAAGAGGAGCGAGTGAGAGGAAGGAAGGAAGAGCAAATGAGTGAGAGAAAGAAAAGAAGGAAGAGGAGCAAATGAGAGGAAGGAAGGAAACTAAAAAGAGGAGCTAGTGAGAGGAAGGAAAGAAGGAAGGAAGGAAGGAAGGAAGGAAGGAAGCGAGTGAGAGGAAGAAAGGAAGTAAGGAAGAGGAGCGAGTGAGATGAAGGAAACTAAGAAGAGGAGTAAGTGAGAGGAAGGAAGGAAGGAAGGAAGGAAGAGGAGCGAGTGAGAGGAACAAAGGAAGTAAGGAAGAGGAGCGAGTGAGAGGAAGGAAACTAAGAAGAGGAGTGAGTGAGAGGAAGGAAAGAAGGAAGGAAGAGGAGCGAGTGAGAGGAAGGAAGGAAACTAAGAAGAGGAGCGAGTGAGAGGAAGGAAAGAAGGAAGGAAGGAAGAGAAGCGAGTAAGAGGAAGAAAGGAAGTAAGGAAGAGGAGCGAGTGAGACGAAGGAAACTAAGAAGAGGAGTGAGTGAGAGGAAGGAAAGAAGGAAGGAAGAGGAGCGAGTGAGAGGAACAAAGGAAGTAAGGAAGAGGAGCGAGTGAGAGGAAGGAAACTAAGAAGAGGAGTGAGTGAGAAGAAGGAAGGAAGAGGAGCAAGTGAGAGAAAGCAGAGGAATAGAGAATGGAAAGAAAAAAGAGATAACAAAATGTTAGAGGGGGGAGAAAAGGAGAGCAAAAGAAATGAGAGTGGAGAAAGGAAAGAGTGCAAAGAGATCAGAGAAGGGAGAGAGAAATTAGAGAAAGAAGAGAAGAAATACAGGACAGAGAGGAGAGAAGATATAGAAGGAATAAAGAGCAACAAGATGAGAGAAAAGTGAAGGGAGAGCGAGAAGAGAGGAGAGAAATAGAATGAAAAGAGTAATGAGAGGAAAGGGAAGTGGGAGAGGAATGAAAATTGAAAAAGAAAGAGAAAGTTGAGAGAAGGAGCAGAGAGAAGAAATCAGATTAGAAGAGGGGGAAGATAAGAGAAAGAAGATATACAAGAGAGGAGAGAAAAAGGAAGCAAAAGAGACGAGAGATGAGTGGAGAGGGGAAAAAAAGGAGATGTAGAGATCGAGACAGGAGTGGGAGAATGGAAAGAGAAAAGAGGGAGAGAGACAGGGGATAAATGAAACAATAGAGACTAAAGAAGGGAGGAGATGGGAGAGAGGAGATGTATAAAGAAAAAAATGAAAGAGCACACAAAAGAGAGGGAAGAGAAAAGAAAGAAGAGAGGGGAGAGAATAGAGGAGTGCAGAACAGAGAAGACAGTGGGAGATTAGAAAACCAGAGATGAAGGACAGAGAATAGTTGACAAAAAGAAGAGAAAAAAGGAGCGAACAAGACAGAGACAGAAAAGATTGAGAGCAGAGAAAGGGAGAGAGAGGAAAGAAGAAAAGAAAAAGGAGACAAAGTAGAGAGGAGATGAATATAGAGAGGAGAGGGAAGAACAATCAGACGACCTTAACATATGGCCGAGCTTAAAAGAGATGGAATGGTGGAGAAATTAAATCTCTCTGCAGCTCTGCCTTCGGGTTCATGGGCCAACGTACCCGGGGCCTCTGCCATTTTCAGAGATAAGTCACCATCCATTGGTTTGTATAATCCTGACTGAGTGTGGACACACTATGATGAGATTTCAGAGAGTGTGGGGCTCAAATTCCGATCTGGCACAAGTAGCTCTGCCGAAAGTAAGGGCAGCACTAAGGCTAAGTGCCCGCTGTGCATTTGTGCTGCAATTTTTTTTATTCGTTTTCTTCTGCAGCAAAAATGCGGCACCCACAGCTTTAACATTACAGTCTATGTGATTTTCCAAACGTTGTGCCCACATGTGCATTGTGGGTGCTGCATTTGTGCTGCAGAAATCGCCTGCGTCTTAAGTCCCTTTCAATTAACTTGCCCATTTTTGGGCTGCGTTTTCCCCATTGACTGTATTCTAACCCCCCCAAAAAGCATCACAAATGGATGGGTATCACACATTCCGTTTGTGCTGTATTTTTACAGCAATTTCCAACACAAAAATACTGCAATACTGACCCTCCTCGGGGATTCTTCCTCTGTGCACCGGCAGATGCTGTGTTTATTGAGCTTCCAAGACCTGCGTCATGTGACTCAGGCTGTTACATGGTGCAGGATCTGGAAGATCGATAAATACAGCATCTGCCAGTGCACAGAGGAACAATCACCAGGGATCACCGTGGGATCTCCGGGGAGGGTAAGAAATGTCTGTGTGTCTATCTATGTGTGTCCCTTTATTTATGCTCCATTTTTGCTCCACGTTTGTAATGTGCACACATGCACAACTTGGTTGTTGGCCATGCAGCATGTTACAAATAGGAGCTGAGTTGCAGTTCTCAACAATGGCCACAACGCAATGTATGGCGCTATGCTGTTCAGGCTCCATTTACTGGTTACATTCAGAGCTAAAAATGGTTAATCCGTGGGGGCGCTGGGTGTCCGACCCCACATATGTGATATTGATGACCCAAGTTAAGGGTCAATATCACAAGCGTGAACAACCCCTTTAAGGGATATACAACTGTGGACTGCAAATGAAGATTAGTAGCTAAAATTTGAACATCCTCCACCAAAAAAGTCTACTTGAAGCCTCATCCTAAACGCTGATTTACAAGAAATTCAGAATCATTGACATTACAGGGCAAAGAAAGACTCACACTTCAGCCGAGACGTCACCACACCTGGAGGAC
>JARQOC010000009.1:27448689-27477581 GCA_033576535.1 Allobates femoralis | reverse complement strand
GCACGATCACTGCTGCACGTGACGCAGCGATATTGACGCGTGTGACATGCTGAATCAACCAGCGATAAATCGCTGGTTGATCGTCGCCAGGTTTCAGAACCTGTTCTAAAACCTGGCGATGGTCGCCTGGTGGACACACAGCATCGCTGCGTGTGACACCGGGATATGCGATATTCCAGCTCCCAGTGCCTCTCAGGAAGCGCTGGAGCTGGTATCCAGGGTAAACTGCGGGTATCTAGGCAGCGCGCGCTGCCTAGATACCCAATGTATACCTTAGTTACCAGCCTCCTCCGCTCACCGGCTGGTATCTAAGGTACACAGCGGGTAACTAGGGTCCCTAGTTACCCGCTGTGTACCTTAGATACCAGCCGGTGAGCGGAGTAGGCTGGTAACTAAGGTATACATCGGGTATCTAGGCAGCGCTCGCTGCCTAGATACCCGCAGTTTACCTTGGAGACCAGCCTGCTCCCGCTTACCGCAGGCTGGCAGCGGGAGCAAGACATCGTGGAAACGATATTTAAATCGTTTCCACGATGGCTCTGGTCCATTGATCGCTGGTGAGTGTAATACTATTGTATAGGTTTTGAGGAGTCTGATCGCTTAAGGGCAATGAAGAGCAGAGACGGGTTCTTGGGTGCAAAGTATTTATAAACACACAGCAAAACAAGGTGAACTTAGTACACAGCAAAAGCACACAACATAACACAACCCCAATATATATATCGTCGAGCACAGTCCTTATGAAAGCAGTCCGAAAAACCAATAGTCCAAAACAGGAAAATCCGGATGCATGTAGTCCATAGCACAAGTCCTTGTACTGGAACGACCGGAAGATATAGTCCGTGGCAAAAGGTCCCCACACCCGGATGACCGGGTAACAAGTTTAAACACACATTTCCGAGTAGGTAATGAAACACAAGTTCCACAAAGCACCCAGTACATACGGTAATAACCGGGAAAGTTGCTTATAAACTTGAACGTCCGAGCCTGAAGGTAGAAGCAGCGGCACCAGAAGCACGATGCTGGAAGCTGTGAGGGGAACCGAGATCTCACAGAGCTCCAGGGAAGAGAGAGGATCAAGGAGAACAGCTGAGCTGGAGCAGACCAGGAACCAGTATACTCAAGCAATGACTGCTCACCTGAGCCAGGTCTTTATATAAACGAGACAGGAAGAAGGGCAAACAAAACAATGATCTCCATGCTGACTGAGGGCAAAATGGTCAAACGGCAAGCTGGAAAACCTGGAATACTGACATCACTCCCCCCCTGCAAACGGCCTCAGGACGATCCCGGACCAGGCTTGTCCGGATACCTCCGATGGAACTGCGCAACTTTCTGGGGAGCGGAGATGTTACCTACCGGTTCCCAAGAATCGTCCTTGGGAGAGTACCCATGCCAACGAACAAGATACTGAAGCCGATGCCTATGGAGCCGAGAGTCGATGATGTCCTGAACCACAAACTGTTCGTGCCCATCAACCACCACCGGTGGGGGGGGGAGGCACAACGCGTCCCTGAAACGTATTATGGAAAACCGGTTTCAATAAAGATACATGAAAAACTGGATGTACCTTCAGCGTCCGTGGTAACTTCAGCCGACAGGCCACAGAGCTCACAATTCCGGTAATCTTGAACGGGCCAATGAATTTCTGTCTTAGTTTTCGTGAAGGAACACCCAACTTCAGATTCTTCGTGGATAACCACACCGAATCCCCTACCTTATACACGGGTGCGGGTCTTCGGTGGACATCCGCTGACTTCTTGTAACGCTCCTGAGCCGAGGCCAGAGACTCCTTTAGCACTTCTAGATTCCGCTGTAGAATCATCACTCTGTCCCCAACCGCTGGGACCGACGTAGCAACTGGCGACCTAGGTAAAATAGTTGGATGATAACCCAGGTTGGCGAAAAAGGGTGTTACCTTAGTGGAACTGCTCTGCGTATTGTTGTATGAGAACTCTGCCAGGGGAAGCAGCTTGTACCAATCATCTTGAAGATGGCTGACATAACATCGCAGGTACTGCTCCAGGGTTTGATTAGTCCGTGCCGTCTGTCCATTTGTCTGAGGATGGTAGGCAGAAGATAAACGTATGTCAATATGCAATGCAGAACAAAACCCCTTCCAGAACTTGGAGGTGAATTGCAGCCCCCGGTCAGAGATGATCTCATCCGGTACCCCATGTAACCGAAACACGTTCTGGACTACTAGATCTACTGTCTCTGCGGCAGAGGGGAGGCCAGTACATGGTATGAAATGAGCCGCTTTAGTTAATCGGTCCACTACCACCAAAATAGTATTGTGGCCCCCTGAGTCAGGCAACTCCACAATGAAGTCCATCGAGATAGACCCCCAAGGGCGAGATGGTACGGGTAGCGGTTGAAGAAGTCCCGTAGGAGCAACACGAGGCACTTTGCACCGGGCACAAACCACACATGAGTGTACATAGTCTTTCACATCCTTTAAGCAGGTGGGCCACCAGAAAAAACGGCTTAAGAATTCCTGCGTCTTCTGTACCCCCTTACGACCTGCCAACACAGAATCATGGACCAATTTGAGGACCCGAAGTCTTACAGCCTCCGGGACATAGATACGCCGTTCCCTCAGCCACAAACCATTCTTAAGGACCAGATTTACGTCAGTGGGTGGAGCAGCAAGGAATACGTCACCGTCATAGGCCAGCTTGAGGTCCTTCCACAGGTCCCGGTCCTGGAGTACTCCAATGAAATTGGCATCCGATAAGACGGTCTTGGATGGGGTTCCTGGCACGGAGTCCACAGCGTGGATTCGGGACAAGGCATCAGCTTTCCCATTACGTGACCCTGGACGGTACGAGACAATGAAATTAAACTGGTTAAGGAACAGGCTCCACCGGGCTTGCCGTGGAGACAGGCACCTAGCAGATTTAAGGAATTCCAGGTTACGATGGTCTGTGAGAACTACCACTTGTTGTGATGCTCCCTGCAAATGATGTCTCCATTCCTTAAACGCGGAAATAATGGCTAACAGTTCTTTATCTGCAATATCATAGTTCCTTTCTGCAGGGGACAACCGACGAGAAAAGAAAGCACACGGGTGTAGGAGTTCCTTGTCCCCAGTCCTTTGTGAAAGGATAGCCCCTAGTGCGTTATCGGAACCATCGACTTCCACAATGAAAGGGAGTGCGGGATCCGGGTGTGTCAGTATGGGCGCCGAGGTAAAACAAACCTTGAGACGATCAAAAGCCCCCTGGGCCTGCGTGGACCATACGAACCTCTGCCCCTTCTTGGTGAGCAAGGTGATAGGACGCACAATCTCCGAGAAGTTGCGAATGAAGCGTCTGTAAAAATTTGCGAAACCGATAAAGCGTTGTACCTCCTTAATGTTTCCTGGTACTGGCCAGTCTAGAATCGCCTGGATCTTGCTGGACTCCATGTTTAATCCCTGAGGAGAGATAACATACCCTAAGAAGTGGATCTGTGAGCGATGGAATTCACATTTCTCCAGCTTGATGTATAGGTGGTTATCTCTCAGACGGGTAAGTACAGCCTTTACGTGCTCCTGGTGTTCCTGTAGAGAATCAGAGAATATTAAGATATCGTCCAGGTATATCACCATAAACTGATCCAATAGATCCCTAAAGATATCATTGACTAAGTGTTGAAAAGCAGCGGGAGCGTTATAGAGCCCGAAAGGCATCACTAGGTATTCAAAATGGCCATAGCGACATCTGAATGCCGTCTTCCACTCGTCTCCGGGACGTATACGGAGCAGGTTGTATGCCCCCCGGAGATCTAATTTGGTGAAGATCTTGGCCTGCCGTACTCGCTCCAACAGTTCGGGAATCAATGGTAGTGGATACCGGTTCCGGACGGTTATTTTGTTAAGCTCCCGGTAATCGATACACGGTCTCAGAGTCCCATCTTTCTTTTTCACGAAAAAGATGGGAGCCCCTGCGGGTGAGGATGAAGGTTGGATAAACCCCTTGGCTAAACTTTCGTCGATATAGTCTTTCAATGATTGTAACTCCGGAGCCGCTAACGGGTAGACAGAACCAAACGGAATCTCGGCCCCTGGAAGCAAGTCTATGGGACAATCGTATGGTCTATGCGGGGGAAGCTGGTCTGCTTTTTTCTTGTCGCATATATCTGTAAACTCCTTATAGACTGGGGGGAGAACAGGTACCTGTATAATGTCTTCCTCATTGTACGTTTCCGGTACTGCTGGACTGATGGTCGGGCCGGCCTAGGGATGGAAAGATACTTCCTTTGTCTCCCAATTGATGATTGGATTTTCAGACCGCAGCCAAGGGAGACCTAAAATGACTGGAAAGTGAGGAGAAGAAATCAACATAAAACGCAGTGTCACCTGATGACCTGGTTCCATTACACAGTTGAGGGGTACTGTCTCCTGATCTACAGGTCCCGAAACTAATGGAGAACCGTCCACCGTTTCCATGGTTATCGGTGAGACTCGTTGTTGTGTCTTGATACCGTGTCTCCTGGCAAAAGAAGAGTCCATGAAGTTACCCCCTGCCCCGGAGTCTATCATGGCAGATGTAGGAATTAACTGTCCCTCCCACTGGATCTGAATTGGAAGAGAGCAATGGGTAGAATTGTCCTTGGGTGAAGCTGACATTAGTACAGAAGGAAAAACCGCATCCAGGTGTATACTTGAGTCAGAGATCTCGGATTCTGCGTCCGTGTTATCACACTCGGTTACGGCTGCCAGAACATTATTTGGACGTTTAGGGCATTTTGGACAGTTAATCAAAAAATGATCAGATTGACCACAATAAAAACATAAACGCTCACGGAGCCGGTACTCGCGACGTTCGTTGCTTTCCCGTCGTTGTAATGAGTCCACTTGCATGGGAATGTCCTCGGCCTCCCGTGAACTCCTAGTAGCGGGCTCTCTAGGAGGGAAAGCAGAATTAGTCATCCGGTTTACAGCTGCCCACTTTTCCTGTCTACGCTACGTCAATCGGGTATCAATGCGTACGCAGTGTTGCAGAAACAGTTCAAAGTCCTGGGGAGACTCGGCCCGAGCTAACTCGTCCTTAATGGAACCGGACAGCCCCTTTTTGAACACTGATAACAGCGCGTTATTTCCCCAATCGACATCCACCACTAACCTTTTAAATTCAGTACCATATTCAATGACAGACCGCTTTCCTTGACGTAGGGAAAGCAGAGCCGTTTCTGCGGTGGTACGGCGATTAGGGTCATCAAACATCTGCGCCATTGCTGTTATGAAATTATCCAGGTTATTCAAACGGATGTCATGACTTTCAATCATGGGATTGACCCAAGCCAGTGCTCGTGATGTTAACAACATGACTATGCATAATACTTTTGACCGATCTGAACGGAAATAGGTAGCATGTACATCAAAAAACAGCATACATTGATTGATAAACCCACGGAACTGAGTATGGTCACCACTGAACCGAAACGGGGGTAATTTAGGCATACTGGTGGCTGGTGTGAGTATTTTTCCCAGGTCCTCCACTCTGGTTTGCACATCTCGGAGAGCCTGACCCACAGCCTGGTGATCATGGCCTAGCTGTCTCTCCATGTCCAGGACCTTATTTTGCACCGCCTCCATCTCCTGCTGCAAGGAGTTAACCATGGAGAAAAGCTTCTCCACCCGTGTCTCCGTCATTGCCCTAAGCAGACTCCTCTTTTGGGCTTGAGTATAATGTAATACTATTGTATAGGTTTTGAGGAGTCTGATCGCTTAAGGGCAATGAAGAGCAGAGACGGGTTCTTGGGTGCAAAGTATTTATAAACACGCAGCAAAACAAGGTGAACTTAGTACACAGCAAAAGCACACAACATAACACAACCCCAATATATATATCGTCGAGCACAGTCCTTATGAAAGCAGTCCAAAAAACCAATAGTCCAAAACAGGAAAATCCGGATGCATGTAGTCCATAGCACAAGTCCTTGTACTGGAATGACCGGAAGATATAGTCCGTGGCAAAAGGTCCCCACACCCGGATGACCGGGTAACAAGTTTAAACACATTTCCGAGTAGGTAATGAAACACAAGTTCCACAAAGCACACAGTACATACGGTAATAACCGGGAAGTTGCTCACCAACTTGAATGTCCGAGCCTGAAGGTAGAAGCAGCGGCACCAGAAGCACGATGCAGGAAGCTGTGAGGGGAACCGAGATCTCACAGAGCTCCAGGGAAGAGAGAGGATCAAGGAGAACAGCTGAGCTGGAGCAGACCAGGAACCAGTATACTCAAGCAATGAATGCTCACCTGAGCCAGGTCTTTATATAAACGAGACAGGAAGAAGGGCAAACAAAACAATGATCTCCATGCTGACTGAGGGCAAAATGGTCAAACGGCAAGCTGGAAAACCTGGAATACTGACATCGAGTCTGTCTGTGTGACAGCTCACCAGCGATCATCTGTCAATGTCGTCAGCGATCAGATCATTGACGCGTGTGACGGCCCCATTAGTGTGGAAAAACGCAAAAGCGTTAAGAAATTATGAGGTCTGTGGAATTTTGTAATACAACCTGCAAACAAATGTAGCAACATAGTCCTTTGGCCTAGGACACTTTATACGACTGAAGTATTTTGTTAACTGAGAAATTATGATATAAAAAATTAAGCTATAACCATTCACCCACTTTCCAGCCTCAATATATTAAACTTCTTCAAACAGCCGAGGACAATAACGTCATATCGAACGATCTATTTCTGGTATTACAGATTACTAAACCGACTATTCCGACTTTATATCTATTACCGAAAATGCATAAGAATGTGGCTACACCCAGGGCCGCCATCAGGGGCTCACCGGCCTGATTCTCGTTAGGTTCCCCCTGAAGCAGAGAGGCCTGGCAAGTCACGGCATGCAGAAGGTGGGGCCACAGACATGCAGGGGGTGGGGCCTTTACCTCAAAGCAGGGCCCCACTCAGACCAATCAGGATCGACAGGTGCACATCGTGGGCCCACCCACCATCTTCATCATCGCCCTGATCCCACCGTGAGCCAATTATATGACCCCCTGACTCCTCCTTTCCATGTGACATCATCAAAGGTTCTGTGGTAGTGAGTATGATGTGCGTCTAGTGTCTGTGTATCTACTGTCTGTGTGACTAGTGTCTATGTCTGTCTGACTTTGTGTGTCTGTCTGTCTGTCTACACAGCACTATACTGTATATACAGGTCCACATGCTGTACTAGTCTGCCTATATGCTGTATGTATATAGTGTGGACCTGTATATATGGTATAGTTCTGTGTATACAAGATAAAGTGCCAGCAATCTTTAATGTGTATACTGCTGGCAGTCTCTAATGTGCGTACAGCCGGCAATCTCTAATGTGTATACTGCAGGCAGTCTCAAATGTGTATATGGCCAGAAGTCTCTGTTGTGTATACAGGCAGCAGCAGTCTCCAATGTGTATACAGCCAGCAGCAGTCTATTGTGTATTTTCTATTGTGTATACACCCAGCAGCAGTCTCTACTGTTTACACAGCCAGCAGCCCTCTACATTGTGTATACAGCCAGCAGCAGTCTCTATTGTGTATTCTCTATTGTACATACAGCCAGCAGCAGTCTTTATTATGTATACAGCTATTGTGTATTCAGCTCAAAGCAGTCTCAATTGTGTGTGTGTATATGTGTATATATGTATATATTATGTATGTATGTTTGGGTGGAGGCAGAGCCTTGGAGAAGGCAGAGCCGGGGTGGAGCCTGGGTGGAAGCAGAGCTGGGGAGCAGGCTGTGCGGAGTCTCAGGAGGCCCCAAAATTTTGTCAATAAGGGGCCCTGAAATTCTTAGTGGCTACACCAACTGGACAACCAATTATCTCAGGCAGGATCAGGCAGGAACAACTACCTAGAATATACCCAGACTATCTACCTAGAACTACCTAGAACATATGGGCAAATGTATCAATGCCAAATTAAAGCCATTGGTAGAATGTTGACCATCTTAAATTCAGGATACGGGTGATCTTCTGAAAAGGTTGGATGCTCTATGTATTGGAGAAAATACTCTCCTCGTGATGTGATGTGGAATAATTTCATACTAATATTAACTATATGGATGGTTTGAGAGCAACTGAATGTTTTCTGTTAACGTCTAATACATCTGCTGCCATGACTGAATTTATTTTGCAGTCATTGGAATTCTCTCCTAAACACTTTTTTACTTTTAAGTGGTCCTTCTACCTACAGCTCTAGAGCACAGCTATGGAGGCTTCTTTTGCACCAACATATACTAATTTGTTCCTGGGACTGTGGGAGAGGAACTTCTTCCTTTCAGATTGACAGGGGTCAATGGACAGCATCCTCTTTTATAATCCTCTTTTGTACGTGGTACATCGACGATATCACCATGATCTGGCAAGGCACAGCTGATGCTTTATGTCAATTTATGGCAGATCTCAACTTTAATGATCAGAACATCCATACACACTTATCAGTGTAGCTATTGAATATAGAGGTGTTATTAGTCATTGTACAGGAGGAGGAGGTGAGCTGTGATATCACCTATTGTGAATGGTGGATCCTGTGTTATCTACTGTATATAGAGGTGTTATCAGTCATTATACAGGAGGAGGTGAGCTGTGATATCATCTATTGTGAATGGTGGATCCTGTGTTATCTACTGTATATAGAGGTGTTATCAGTCATTGTACAGGAGGAGGTGAGCTGTGATATCATCTATTGTGAATGGTGGATCCTGTGTTATCTACTGTATATAGAGGTGTTATCAGTCATTGTACAGGAGGAGGTGAGCTGTGATATCATCTATTGTGAATGGTGGATCCTGTGTTATCTACTGTATATAGAGGTGTTATCAGTCATTGTACAGGAGGAGGTGAGCTGTGATATCACCTATTGTGAATGGTGGATCCTGTGTTATCTACTGTATATAGAGGTGTTATCAGTCATTGTACAGGAGGAGGAGGTGAGCTGTGATATCACCTATTGTGAATGGTGGATCCTGTGTTATCTACTGTATTTAGAGGTGTTATCAGTCATTGTACAGGAGGAGGAGGTGAGCTGTGATATCACCTATTGTGAATGGTGGATCCTGTGTTGTATATAGGGCTGTTATTAGTCATTGTATCTGAATGAGTCCTTAGGGATCATTGTAAACTTTGTAAAAATACCTTAATTTAATTACACAATAGTGCACATAACAAATGTTCTAATATCATAGAATAAAGGTGCGTACAATACTAGACTTATGAGAATAAAAGAATACTGACACAAATATGTATCTTGAATGTGAAATAATTGGAAAAGTTAATACCAAGCAAGTAACAATTAGAGATTTATTTTAGCGATTTGAAAAGCAAAAAGTGAGTGACCGGAGTGGAGTCAGAGCTGAAATCATTCCGCTTCCATATTATATGTTGGTGCTGAGTGATCTGTATTGTGCTGACAATGTCAGAGTAAACGCTTTAGATTACAGACATAGAAGGGATCCCCGCAGACGACATCGATAACTTTAATCCTATGAGGATTGTAGACACAATCTTCCTCCTGGCCGCTGGGATTCACTCCGCAGTTCGGTGGCACCCAGGCCGTGTTATACCCGTGCTGGTGCCACGTCTTCTGTAATGGATGGTTAATATAATCTATCTTCTTGACTTTGCCGACATTCACTCTTAACTTCAACACGACCTTTGTGGGATCGTTGTTCATTGGGTATTTCATTGCCTTATTTATGTCTCGGGTCACATAGACCCTGGCCCTAACATGCCATCTCTGGATGGTATAAACCCGTGCTGGATGATCTGCACGGCTGCAGCGTAGGTGGTGCCATGATACATCGTATAGATCTGATGATGTGTCGGATGCTGACAGCTGTGCAGGCAGAGCTCTTGAAAAGTCGGCAAACACTCTTGATGCCAAATATCACATGCCGGCACTTCCATCACAAATACAGGGCAGGGAGGACAATACTGCGGCGCAAGGTCCATGTTTTATCTGAAATAAAATAGATATATTGACTGAAAAAGGAGGTATAGGGGCAATGATTAGACTGCAGTAAGGGGTTGCATTGCAAATATAAATATGGATATTTTAGAGCCTATACATTGCATTACAGTGTAACATACTAGTGCATCTCAATGAATTAGAATATTATCAAAAATTAATATCATATTGACATATTTCAGGGTATTTCTGGGAACCCTGAAACGCGTTGACTAATAAATCAATATTATATTCCCCCTTTGATATCTGCTGGAATACAGCAGCGTGGTGTTTAACCCTTCATCCTCCCTCCTCTATATGCACCACACGGGGACTACAGCAGCCGTGATCTGATTTTATAGTGGTTGAGAAACAGGAGAAAGGAGGCAGAGAAACAATAGCATGCAATGAAAACAGCAAGAAAGAAAAGTAAGGAGGGAGAGAAGAGAGAGAAACAATAGAGAAATGTGGAGGACTATAGAAGAGAGAGAAAAAGAGCAAAGAAGATAGACAGGAGGGGGAGAACAAAGTAGATGGAGGAGAGAAAGTGGAGCGAGAGGACAGCTGATTCTTTCAAGTTTATTAACAGACAATGAAATGTTTTACATCACAGAAAGAATCAGCTGTAATCCTGTGCTGTAATGTCTGTATACTCTTATATTCTGTGATCCCCGGCTGTAACGTCTGTATACTCTTATATTCTGTGATCCCCGGCTGTAATGTCTGTATACTCTTATATTCTGTGATCCCCGGCTGTAATGTCTGTATACTCTTATATTCTGTGATCCTCGGCTGTAATGTCTGTATACTCTTATATTCTGTGATCCCCAGCTGTAATGTCTGTATACTCTTATATTCTGTGATCCCCAGCTGTAATGTCTGTATACTCTTATAGTCTGTGATCCCCGGCTGTAATGTGTGTATACTCTTATATTCTGTGATCCCCGGCTGTAATGTCTGTATACTCTTATATTCTGTGATCCCCGGCTGTAACGTCTGTATACTCTTATATTCTGTGATCCCCGGCTGTAATGTCTGTATACTCTTATATTCTGTGATCCCCGGCTGTAATGTCTGTATACTCTTATATTCTGTGATCCCGGCTGTAATGTCTGTATACTCTTATATTCTGTGATCCCAGGCTGTAATGTTTGTATATTCTTATATTCTGTGATCCTGTGCTGTAATGTCTGTATACTCTTATATTCTCTGATCCCCGGCTGTAATGTCTGTATACTCTTATATTCTGTGATCCCTGGCTGTAATGTCTGTATACTCTTATATTCTGTGATCCCTGGCTGTAATGTCTGTATACTCTTATATTCTGTGATCCCTGGCTGTAATGTCTGTATTCTCTTATATTCTGTGATCCCGGCTGTAATGTCTGTATACTCTTATATTCTGTGATCCCTGGCTGTAATGTCTGTATACTCTTATATTCTGTGATCCTCGGCTGTAATGTCTGTATACTCTTATATTCTGTGATCCCTGGCTGTAATGTCTGTATACTCTTATATTCTGTGATCCCCAGCTGTAATGTCTGTATACTCTTATATTCTGTGATCCTCGGCTGTAATGTCTGTATACTCTTATATTCTGTGATCCCTGGCTGTAATGTCTGTATACTCTTATATTCTGTGATCCTCGGCTGTAATGTCTGTATACTCTTATATTCTGTGATCCCAGGCTGTAATGTCTGTATACTCTTATATTCTGTGATCCCTGGCTGTAATGTCTGTATACTCTTATATTCTGTGATCCCTGGCTGTAATGTCTGTATTCTCTTATATTCTGTGATCCCGGCTGTAATGTCTGTATACTCTTATATTCTGTGATCCCCGGCTGTAATGTCTGTATACTCTTATATTCTGTGATCCCCGGCTGTAATGTCTGTATACTCTTAAATTCTGTGATCCCCGGCTGTAATACGTAGTAACATAGTATTTAAGGTTGAAGGAAGACCTTAAGTCCATCTAGTTCAACCCATAGCCTAATGTCTTTATACTCTTAAATTCAGTAATCCCCAGCTGTAATGTCTGTATACTCTTATATTATGATCCCCGGATGTAATGTCTGCATACTTGTGATCCCCAGCTGTAATGTCTGTATACTCTTATATTCTGGGATCCCCAGCTGTAATGTCTGTATACTCTTATATTCTGTGATCCTCGGTTGTAATGTCTGTATACTCTTATTTTCTGTGGTCACCGGCTGTAATGGCTGTATACTCTTATATTCTGTGATTCCTGGCTGTAATATCTGTATACTCTTACTTCTCTGGCCATGAGCGGTGGTATAGCGCACCTGTGTCCTGCATGGTCAGAAACATCCATTACACAGGGGCACATTTATAAGAATCAGCCAAAAAGCCATCACCACCAGAAGATAGCTTGCAATAAAAACTGTGCACTTTATGTGTATGTTGGAGGCTGCATGGCACAATTAAAATAAAAATATAGATAGAGTAGGCGCACCCTGATGAGATTACCTTGACGTGGCAGGGTGGCTGAAACGTTTGATCAATATTTTGCCAAATATCTTCATTTTATAATATTATACAGTTTGGAAGAAATATGTGCATTTGCACGGTTTTTATTGCAAGCTATCTTCTGGTGGTGCTGGCTTATTTGCAAATTTTTATGCCCCTTTAAAGGATTATCTAGGGACAGGAACATTTTTTTCAACATCCAATTGTGGAGCGTATTATTCTAAGATCTATTCATTAAAATGTACAATTGCTTGTGGCACAACCCCTTTAACAAACATGAGAAAACCCTTTTACTGGCGTAGTTTTAGCCTCAGCCTTAACTAAGCAATTCAGAATCATTGACGTCACAGGACAAAGATAGACTTACCCTTCAGCCGATACGTCACCACACCTGGAGGATGCTCTTCACAAAACTGCAGGTAAAGGATGGCACCGCACAGGATTTATAGGATTTGTGACATACTGGGGGCTGAACGATCATTTCTCAGGAAAAAGAACTTGGCACAAATAGAGGAATAGATAATAAGAGCAAAGGTTTCTATTTTGCCATTGCAGGAAGTAAAGAGACTTTTCTCCAGAAGCAAAAAGACTAATCCCCAAAACCCCCTCTGTAGACAGCTGTCCCAAGCAGGTGGTGTAACTACAATAGGTGCAAGGGTTGCGATCGCACCTGGGCCCTGCAGCCTAGGGGGGCCCCAAAAGTCCCTTTGGCCTATGGAAAAAGACTAATCCTATTAAAGATTTTAAATAATTGGGGGCCCCGTTGGAGCTTTCACATCGGGGTCCCTGGGTCTGAAGTTACGCCACTGGTCCCAAGGCTGGATGAAAATTGCAAGTTCCTCTTTAAAGATGGTGTTTGCCCCTTAATCAGCACTGCCGACAATAAGGGACACCAGGAAACACAACATGGGACCCGAGGAGGGTGAGAAAAACCCCTTTAAAGGGAATCTGTCACCAATTTTTTACCATCCCATCTGAGAGCAGCATAATGTAGAGACAGAGCCCCTGATTCCAATGATGTGTCACTTACTGAGCTGCTTGCTGTCATTGTGATAAAATTACAGTTTTCTTTGCTGCAGATATAGCAGTTAATGAATATGCCGGACTACCTGGCAACAGGCAAAGTCGTCCTCTAATGATAATCGCCAGCTGAATAGTCAGTGAATTTATACATAATATACTGAGCAGCCCAGTAAGTGGACACATAGCTGGAATCAGGATCTCTGGACCTACAATATGCTTCTCTCAGATTAGGTGGCAAAAATCTGGTGACAGATTCCCTTTAAGAAGGACTTGAACTACCCCCAGGTTGCATTGGATAATTATGAATGCTCAGCCAATAATAATAATATATTTATTCATATAGCGCTTTTAATTCCATATCACTTTTCATACACTGTCCCTATAGGGTGTTTAGATTGTGAGCCCCAATCAGTATGTGTTTAAAATGTGGGAGGAAACCTGAGAACCTGGAGGAAACCCACGCAAACACAGGAAGAACATACAAACTCCTTGCAGATGTCGTCCTTGGTGGGGAATTGAATCCAGGACCTCAGTGCTGCAAGGCTGCAGTGCTAACCACTGCGCCACAGTACAGTGCTAACCACTGCGCCACAGTACAGTGCTAACCACTGCGCCACAGTACAGTGCTAACCACTGCGCCACAGTACAGTACTAACCACTGCGTCACAGTACAGTGCTAACCACTGAGCCACAGTACAGTGCTAACCACTGATCCACAGTACAGTGCTAACCACTGCGCCACAGTACAGTGCTAACCACTGAGCCACAGTACAGTGCTAACCACTGCGCCACAGTACAGTGCTAACCACTGCGCCACAGTACAGTGCTAACCACTGCGCCACAGTACAGTGCTAACCACTGAGCCACCATACAGTGCTAACCACTGCGCCACAGTACAGTGCTAATCACTGAGCCACAGTACAGTGCTAATCACTGAGCCACCATACAGTGCTAACCACTGAGCCACCATATACAGTGCTAACCTCTGAGTCACCATACAGTGCTAACCACTGAGCCACCATACAGTGCTTACCACTGCGCCACAATACAGTGCTAACCACTGAGCCACCGTACAGTGCTAACCACTGAGCCACCGTACAGTGCTAACCACTGAGCCACCATACAGTGCTAACCACTGAGCCACCATACAGTGCTAACCACTGAGCCACCATACAGTGCTAACCACTGAGCCACCATACAGTGCTAACCACTGAGCCACCATATACAGTACTAATCACTGAGCCACCATATACAGTGCTAACCACTGAGCCACCATACAGTGCTAACCACTGAGCCACCATATACAGTGCTAACCACTGAGCCACCATACAGTGCTAACCACTGAGCCACCATATACAGTGCTAACCACTGAGCCACCATATACAGTGCTAACCACTGAGCCACCATACAGTGCTAACCACTGAACCACCATATTCAGTGCTAACCACTGAGCCACCATACACAGTGCTAACCACTGAGCCACCATATACAGTGCTAACCACTGAGCCACCATATACAGTGCTAACCACTGAGCCACCATATACAGTGCTAACCACTGAGCCACCATACACAGTGCTAACCACTGATCCACCATATACAGTGCTAACCACTGAGCCACCATATACAGTGCTAACCACTGAGCCACCATATACAGTGCTAACCACTGAGCCACCATACAGTGCTAACCACTGAGCCACCATATACAGTGCTAACCACTGAGCCACCATATACAGTGCTAACCACTGAGCCACCATATACAGTGCTAACCACTGAGCCACCATATACAGTGCTAACCACTGCGCCACAGTACAGTGCTAACCATTGAGCCACAGTACAGTGCTAACCACTCTAGTGGAGGATCCATTAATTTATAGGGGGAGGGATAAGGCCTAAAATGTCTTCTGTATGACTGCAAGCTGATCAGAGACGCTCCTAGTAAAAACAGATAATACAAATTGAACAAAAGCAGAAGCAAAATGGAGATGAAAGTGTTTATTTGATAACAAGTGCATTCAAAACTCAAAATACTGGTTTATATTTTACAACCATTCTGTAACAGATTTACTTTTATGTCATATTTACATATAGTTACATAGGTTGAAAAAAGACTTCGGTCCATCGAGTTCAACCTACCTCGATTTATACATGTTTTGTCACTAAATCATCTATAACCCACAATGTAACGTACTGAGGAAATCCTCCTGCCTCCTATAAAAGCTGTTGGTATCGGTCATCCTCTTGTGCTCGGCTTTCCACTGTCTGTCTGCTCTCACTGTAAAGAATCCTTCCTATGTAGTTGCTTGAATCTCCTTTCCTCCACCCACAGTAACCACCCCCTGGTCCTTAGTTTGGATGGAATAAGTCATGCACCTTTGTATTGATCACACATGAATTAATAAGACTAAAGACACACTGAGGTAGATACATGCAAGATACTCGCACGAGTCTCGCATGACTCACCCAGAAAAGCCGTCTGCTCTCTGGATGGGAGGGTGTTGGCTGCAGAGAAACACATGCAGCTCCACACTCCTGTCCAGAGAGCGGGCGGCCTTTCTGGGTGAGTCATGCGAGACTCTCCCTCAGTGTGTCTCTGGCCTAATGAGATCTTCTCTGAAGCTAATCAAGCCCAACATTTCCAGCCTCTCATCATATGGGGCCTCCATTCCTTGTAATAATCAAGTAGCCGCCTTTGACTCACGAATCCCCTTTTTAAAATATGGAGCCCAAAACTGGATCCCATATTCTAGATGTGGCCTTACAAATGAATCATAGAGGGGTGACAATACGTTGGGATCCCGAGATATTATTTCTCTTTTTATACACCCTAAAATCTTGTTTGCTTTTGCAGCTGCTGCCTGACATTGAGCGCTGCTGCTCAGCTTACTTATAACCAGGATATCCCAGTCCTTCTCCTGTTCTGTAGTCCCGAGTTTACTTCCATTTAATATATATACAGCAGTAGGATTATCCTTGCTAGGTGCATTACTCTACATTAAGCAACATGAAAAGGGGATTTTTGGTACTCACCGTAAAGTCCTTTTCTTGGAGCTTCAATTGGGGGACACAGGAAAACCTTGGTTTTCCTGTGTCCCCCAATGAAGCGATTAAGAAACCTCATTTGCCAAGTGTTTGCCTGTATTAATATTGAATGTTACAAACACACAATAACCTGATATATGAACAGAGGTTTAGCCAAATGAGATTAAATGTGATATCTGTTCCTATCAGTGGGTTTGTGAGTTTTCCGGCTCATATGGATGATTTCTGCGCACTTGGGGCGGCTTTGGGACAGGGGTGGCTCGTATGGACGACTGCAGATGATCCTGACTTTCAGGTGCAGAAGTTCTCCAGGAGTGGTGACCCCCGTGGTGCCCAAATCCCCCGGTTCTGGGACCCCCTCCTGAATGACAGCATTTTGCTCACACTTCACTTTCATTCATCTGAACATGTACCCTTATTCCGTATCTTGTGGATACCATGGGGAACTTTTACATTTCCTGGCTAAAAGTCCGGTCAGTTTTTACATTATAACTGTTCTGTCCCATCAGATAATTCAGCTGCTGGTAGAATTAGTCTTTGATGTATATATGTAATTGGTACTGCAACGGTTGGCCTTGTCAGCACAAAAACAATGTGCCCACAATGCAAAGTCAATAAGAATTTGATGCAGAAAATAATTAGCAACATGCCAGTTCTAGGTGTGTTTTTCACCCATTGACTTCATTAATGAAAAACACATACAAAATGCAATGCAGAAATGGTGCAAAAAAAATGTCTGCACCACATACTTGACGTGTGCACATAGTCTAATACTATACTTGTAACCAGTGGCATAACTTGAAGCTCATGGGCCCCGATGCAAAAGCTCCAACAGGGCCCCCAATTATTGCAAATCTTTAATAGCAATAGTCTTTTTCTATAGGCCAAAGAGATGTTTGGGGCCCCTAGGCTCCAGGGCCAGGATGCTATTGCAACCCCTGCACCAGTTGTAGTTATGCCCCTGCTTGTAATGTATCAATATCTGCAATTAATGCTTTACAGCATTTCATTGTTTAGTAACAGTGCCACCTGCTGGATATTTCATGTATTTATTTTAGTTCAGCTGCAAGGTATTATGGGAAGTTTCCCAGGATGCATTGTGGTTACCTCAGCCACAACAACCAATGTCATCTTCACCTCCGATGAGAGAACGTGTTGAATCCTCGCCTGTATCAAGCTTATAAGCTTGTTGAAGTATAAACAGTAGGATAAGTTCATGTATTGCCAGGCACTCCAAAGGTGTTTAGATTGTGAGACCCAATGGGGACAGTGTGTTGCAAATGTATGTAAAGTGCTATGGAATTAATAGCGCTATATAAATGATTAATACAATTATTGTTTCCAGAGTGGCCGCCGAGAATGATTATTAGAGCCCAAGTGTCACTGATGGGAAGCCCCTGAACCCTCGCTGTGGCACTTTGTTCAGGTTTATAGGGAATCTGTCATGTCAAAAATCCATATGTAAGCGCTATCATTTTCTAATTCCTTTCTCTAAGCTCTCTATATTCATGTATTTCTATTATTTATACTTCCCTCCTATCTTGTGTAAACGTAAAAATAAAAGATTCATTCCATCTGTCAATCACACTAAGTTCACTGCTGCCCACTCCCCGAGGAATGAATATTCATGCATCACTACACTGTCCTGCCCTCCTCTCTGATCTGTCTGCGGCGTGACTCAGTGCACTATTGCAGAGCCTGCAGACACAGCAGAAAGGAGGACGAAGAGATGTATGTGCTCTTAGCTGCAGCTCTTCATGTCATTGTGTATCTGATGGTGTGTGCAGTCTACTTATTCAACAGATACACACGACATGTCCGCAGGAAAACCAACGTTTATATGATAGAAATCTTACAGCACCACACAGTGCAGCACAAAAGACCCCCCACTCCCAGCACAGAGGGGAGGGACAGAACGCCAGCTTAAATAGGCGTGGATATTTAAATAACACTTATACAGCTGGACTATTTGGCAGAGAGGGCTAATGTAGGGGGCGGCATGGTGGCTCAAGAGGTTAGCACTGCAGCCCTTGCAGCGCTGGGGTCCTGAGGTCCTGGTTCAATTCCCACCAAGGACAACATCTGCAAGGAGTTTGTATGTTCTCCCTGTGTTTGCGTGGGTTTCCTCCGGGCACTCCGGTTTCCTCCCACATTGTAAAGACATACTGATAGGATGTTTAGATTGTGAGTTCCAAGAGAGACAGCATTACTCATGTATGTAAAAGCTATGGAATGAATAGTGCTATATAAATTAATAAATATATATTATTAATGTACCACCTCCCTGCAGGGTGTGAAAATGCTTATAACAAGGAAACTACAAAGGCTACATGTCTGTAAAAGGTCTGTCCAGGCACTATTCAAGAGTAATATTAGTATCATATTGAAAAATGACCTGACAGAGTCCCTTTAATTGTGGTGCTTCTCTTTTCACAGTGCCCTGAGATAGATCGCATTCTTCAGGTGACACTGTTCACACTCTTTGCTTACTCAGATAGAGAGTGCAATCTTAAGGCCCAAGGAAGTTAAGATCCCCGTACCCTTAGATGAACACAACACATTAACCAATAACTACAACCCCTAGCAAAAATGATGGAATCACTGTGCTCGGAGGATGTTCATTCGGTTGTTTAATGTTGTAGAAAAAAAGGAGATCACAGACATGGCACAAAACTAAAGTCATTTCAAATGGCAACTCTCTGCTTTGAGAAACTAGCCAGTAACGATTATTTTTTCAGACCAAGCAGGGGGTAAAAATTATGGAATCACTCAATTATGAGGAAACAATTATGGAAACGCGCTGTAAATTTTCATTCCCAAAACGATCACCTGCATCAAATAAGATCTGCTCATTAGTCTACATCTAAAAAGGAGTGATCACACCTTGGAGAGCTGTTGCACCAAGTGGACTGACATGAATCATGGCTCCAACATGAGAGATGTCAATTGAAACAAAGGAGAGGATTATCAAACTCTTAAAAGAGGGTAAATTATCACACAATGTTGCAAAAGATGTTGGTTGTTCACAGTCAGCTGTGTCTAAAATCTGGACAAAATACAAACAACATGGGAAGGTTGTTAAAGGGAAACATACTGGTAGACCAAGGAAGACATCAAAGCGTCAAGACCGGAAACCTAAAGCAATATGTCTCCAAAACATTAAATGCACAACAAAACAAATGAGGAACGAATGGGAGGAAACTGGAGTCAATGTCTGTGACCGAACTGTAAGAAATCACCTAAAGGAAGTGGGATTTACATACAGAAAAGCTAAACATAAGCCATCATTAACACCTAAACAGAAAAAAACAAGGTTACAATGCGCTAAGGAAAAGCAATCGTGGACTGTGGATGACTGGATGAGAGTCAGATTCAGTGATGAATTGCGAATCTGCATTGGGTAAGGTGATGATGCTGGAACTTTTGTTTGGTGTTGTTCCAATGAGGTTTATAAAGAGGACTGCCTGAAGACAACATGCAAATTACCACAGTCATTGATGATATGGGGCTGCATGTCAGGTAAAGGCACTGTGGAGATGGTTGTCATTACATCTTCAATAAATGACCACGTTTACATTCATATTTTGGACACCTTTCTTATCCCATCAATTGAAAGGATGTTTGGGGATGATGAAATCATTTATCAAGATGATAATGCATCCTGCCATAGAGCAAAAACATTCCTAGAAAGAGGGCACATAAGGTCAATGTCATGGCCTGCAAATAGTCCGGGTCTCAATCCACTTGAAAATCTTTGGTTGAAGTTGAAGAAAATGGTCCATGACAAGGCTCCAACCTGCAAAGCTGATCTGGCAACAGCAATTAGAGAAAGTTGGAGCCAGATTGATGATGAGTACTGTTTGTCACTCATTAAGTCCATGCCTCAGAGACTGCAAGATGTTATTAAAGCCAGAGGTGGTGCAACAAAATACTAGTGATGTATTGGAGTCTTTGTGTTTTTCATGATTCCATTATTTTTTCCTCAGAATTGAGTGATTCCATAATTTTTTCCCTCTCCTTGGTCTGAAAAAAATTACTCTTACTGACGACCACATTTTTAATCTTGATTTCTTTTAGTGTTTCCTAAATCCATAAAGTTGCCATGTGAAATGACTTTTGTTTTGTTCCATGTCTGTGATCTGCTTTTATTCTACTATATTAAACAACTGAATGAACATCCTCCGAGCCCGGGGATTCCATGATTTTTGCCAGTGGTTGTATGATAAGACATGTTCTTTTAGCAATGAGTTAGGGGGAAAACCTGCAGTGAAGGGAAAGGGAACAGGAGGTCAGACAACCAAGCTACCTGCTGCTCTATGAAAATCCAGGTCTAGAAAGGACACAGACTCTTTTGCAATCCTCCATTAATTGTATGAGAAAGGGACTATCAAATCAGTGTTGAATGCAAAAGGGGGCAGGGTAGTAGATGTCACCTGCAGTCCTATGTAACACCACAAATAACAGTGATAAAAGACCCTATATAAAATGTCCGACCCCACCAGTCAGCGGAAATGAGGCTCCATTGCGCTGCGGATAGTAAAAGGGGGTGGGGGACCTGACTGCCATAGATTTGGACACACAGGATATGGAGCATGTGACAAAATAAGCAAGTGACAGCATAAAAACTTTTAATACAAGGTGCATGCATTGAGAAAAAAAAAGGTACGGTATGAAGAAATACTTTATCTCCTCCATGTTTTTTTTTTTTTTTTAGAAATATACATGTGTTGTCCAGCTCTATAAGGGTTGTATGAGATTAGGAGACAAAAGGGTTATTTTTTTCAAGAAAAGGCGCCATTTCTACTCTCGGCCGTGTCTGGTATTGCATCTGATCACTAGAATAGAAGTGCAGAAAGGTCTGCGCTCACATGACTCACCTGCTCTGCAGCAAAGTCTGCGCTCACAGGACTCACCTGCTCTGCAGCAAAGTCTGCGCCCACAGGACTCACCAGCTCTGCAGCAAAGTCTGCGCCCACAGGACTCACCTGCTCTGCAGCAAAGTCTGTGTCATACAGGGATCGTCTGTCTAATGTATAGGTCTACCTTTGAGCGTGTGCATAATATTTCATAACTCTTAACAGTAAAAAAAAAAAAATAAAACCTTACCATAGCCAACCTAATACTGCATGCACAAACAGGGTGCAGAGAACCTGCTAATGTAGAGGTGGGTGCAGCTCTGGTGCATAATGCTGATAGAACTGCCGCTCACAACCTTCCAAATGGAGGGGAGCAGCTGCTTGCATGAGACGCACTCTAATGATGCTGCATAGGGAGCCTGTCATATAGATAAGTGAGATTCACAGTGTCTGAACAATAGCCTATTAGTGACACCTGGTAGGATGAGCTACTTCAGACAGCACGAGTGTATACACAGCGTCTGAACAAGAGCCTATTACTGACGCCTGGTAGAGTGGGCAAGTCCACCATACATGAGTGTAAAAAGTGTAAAAAATGTGCATTAAAAAAAAAAATTAAAAAAAAGGGATCCTTGACGTATTGGTTGCAAGTTTATGTACTTTAGCCAAAATATCAACTAATGCCTCACATTTTTTTATGCACATTTTATACATATCCTGCAGGGTATAGTGGGGCCTTCTGATTTTAGGTGGTACATTGGTGAGCCCGTCTTGTGATATACTCTCATATACTGTTAACTAGTCCAACTTACCTGGCATAACCAATAGGCTCCTATTCAGACACTGTGCATACACTCATGCAGTGTGAACTAGCCCACCCTACCTGGTGTCACTAATAGGTTATTGTTCAGACACTGTGTATTTCACTTATCTATGTGACAGGCTCCCTATGCATGCCTTATTATTGTGAGTCTCATGCAAGCAGCTGCTCCCTTCTGCTGGGAAGGATGTGAGTGGCTAACTTATCAGCATTATGCACCGGGGCTGCACCCTCCTCTATATTAGGAGGTTCTTCTGCACCCTGTTTGGCTATGGTAAGTTTGTTATTTTTCTTAAATTCTTCTGTGGTTTTGTAAATCCTCATAGACAATGCCAGAATGGTGACACCCAGTGGATTTTAGCCCTGAAACAGTAGATACGTGGCTGCCCCTGTGCACATATTCAGTCTCAGAATGAATCATGTCAGGGCCGAGCATCTACGTCACATTTATTCCACAGAGAAATAAATCCTATGTTACAAAATATCCCTCAGGATGGAGACGCCTGGAAAGTTGCATGCCGACCCAAACCCCTCTGTACGTGTCCGCCAATCCAAAGAGTCAAATCGCCAACACTCGGTCTCAATTTTTATATTTTCATTAATAAAAAAAAAGTCTTATTGCACATAAGAAGTCTCTGAAGTACAAGCCTTTCCTCATTCCTACAGGCGGAGTGTCTCCTAATCATCGTCAGAACTTTCCGAGCTTTCGTCCTTCGCCACCTTCCAGTTGGTCCTCCGGCCCTTCCTGGCTTCTGTCTCGGAGGATTTTTTAGACTTTGCTCTCCGGTGTCGTTTCCTGGAGGATTTTTCAGTCCTTCGCTCCTTATGTTCCTGTGTGTCGTGATCTTCGGAGCCGCTCATCTCGTTGCTGGAGGAGTCGCTGTCCTGTCCAGATGAGGACGGCTGCTTTTTTGAGGTCTTTTTCCGAGTTTTCTTTTTGCGCTTGGACTTCTTGGCCTTCTTTTCTGCGTGGTCCGAGCTGTCGCTGTCGCTCGAGGACTCGGTGCTGTCCTCTTGCTCTTTTTTCCTTTTCTTCAGTTTTTTGTGCGATCGCTTCTTCTGCTTTTTCTTGTGAGTTTTTTTGGACCGTTTGCGCTTGTGAGATTCTTGCTCCTTCTGCTCTTTGCGTCTGGGTTTCTCATCTCCATTGGTTGTTGTTTTGCTTCCCCTTTTGTCTTCATCACTACCAAAAGAAACACAAGCCATTACCTTCCAATATGGGCGCCAGCATTTTTTTTTTTCAGCTCCCCTAGTACATGACATAGTGACACTCTCCAGGGTGTGGTCTGGTACAAATACTGGGGCCACCACACCACATTCACGGAAAACCATATTATACAGATGTCAAAATGAGCTACCTCCTTCTTGGGACTCCATGTTAAAAGCCAAGTTGTAAAGTCATCCTAAAGGCCCCGTCACACCATCCAACATCGGCTACGATGTTAGATGCGATGCCGCGGGTGCACGCTCGCTTCCGACATCGCAACCTAGCTGTCACACGGCAAGATGTTGCCGGTGACGGTGCTGCAATCGCTCGCTGGGCTGGGATCAACCCAGCGAGCGATCAGCTGCAATGCAGCGAATAGGCGGGATCGGCCGTGACATCGCTATTGCGGTGACACACCGAACGATCCTGTCGGTTGTTTAAGTTGAAGTTGACAGGTTTTCCTGCATGCAGGAAAACCTGTCAACTTCAACTTAAACAACCATCTTTGTTGAATCGTGCGTTTACACGCTACGACGCAACAACGTCGTTTCAACATCTTTCCTGACGTCACTTTTGAACGACGTCGGAAACGATGTTGAAATGTGTGATGGCACCTTTACATATTTAGGAGAAATCAATGGCCAGACCTGGCAGCAACAGTAGATCATTGGGGGAGGGGGACGTAGACCCATGGCATGGCTTCTGTTTAAGCGACTGTCCACACGTGATGCATCTGACTTTGCAGATTGAATTTAGAGAAAGAAAAATATGGATTTTTTTTTTTGTAGTAAAAAAAGAAAAAAATGGGAGTCTGTCTTATGATCCAGTTTAATCTTACTGAGGGGCCGCAGGGGTGCTGGTGGTGGCAGAAGTAGGGCAATTCTGTGGGCAGAACGACGGATGTCCTGGCTATGCTGCGGGTATCCCCGGTGGTTGTATACAAGTAAATGTCGGCAGTACGGGCTTCAAAGAAATGGCACCTGGAGTCGGAAAGTGCACAGATTGGGCTCTTAGCGCATCATTGATGCATTGCCAAGACATCCACAGCACCGCCCGCAGCATTGCCCTACTGCTGCCACCACCATGCAGCAACAACAATGCCTCCTGTGATCCGGTACACCCGGTAAACTACAACTGGATTATAGTATGTGCCCCCATTTTCTTCCCAAATTTTTGGGAGTAAAAGTGTAGTTTATAAACCGAAAAAAAAGGCAATTTTTATGCTTTGGCTATTTTCTATAGTGCATAAACCTTCTATAAGATCTTTAAAAAAAAAAAAATGGTACTGTAGTCCAAAGATTTACTGGAAAATAAAGTTAATTTCTATGCCTTTTGCAACTTTTCTTTTTTTGTTAGAAAAGAATATTTTTGGACTCCCTATGACATCTCTTTCTTGGGAGCCTTCATTGGGGGACACAGGAAACCATGCGGTGCCCCGCAAAGAAGTGAGAGAGAACAAAATTGCAACATCCCCTGTGCAGTTCTTTATCTACTTTAATTCCCCAGAAAAGTCATAAAGAACTTTAATAACTTTCATTAATCATGTCTCCTCACATACCTGTCTGTGTCAAATTCATCTGGGTACAGCTCCTTGTAACCGCTGTGTCCCCACCTGGAAAATGGAAACATACAAAGGTTTTATTGTAAAAATAAAAATGTGCAACAACCAAAATGATGTCCTGATTGCCGATGTGACGACTGCTCTGCATCAGAAGCCTTTTACAGCAGCGCAGGCTGCACAGTATTGATAGAAATTGGGCGTGTGATATATTTTATCCATTTCCAATACTGGATTACAAAAGAACGAACCCCCTCACCGGTCAGCAATTCTGGACTCGCACTCGTAGTACTTCTTGTTCAGGACCCGTGTGCTCAGCGCCGTTGCTCTCGGAGTTACTTCTTCTGCTGTTGGCTTTCTCTGAACTTCTTTGCCGCCTTCTGCATCAAAACCGTCAGATCTCATGCGGCTTCTAATATTAAATATAACAGATTGGTATCATTATTCCAATCACTTTCCAGCCCAAATTGTACATTTAGTCTTTCCAAGAAGCATAAAGAAGACTAATACAGCTTGAGTTCACTGAGCCAACAAAGTGGAGTCTGCAGTGTGTGATAATTTCAGGAGGTGCGGAATATGCCGGACATGTATACACCATATGTCAAAGATCAAATTATCCTAAAATGGTGTGAATTATTCGGATATGTTCCCACAGGAGGGCAAAAAAAAATAGATTTCTCTGCCTTTTTGCAATTTTTTTTCCTTTTTGTTAGAAATTTCATGCACGGGCTGCAAAAAATAACCCATGTTGCAGGTTTGACATCCAAAACATGTAAATTTGTGCTGTAGTAACCATCGTGGATTTTATCCTGTGCAAACAGGGGCCTTAAAGTGGATAAGTCTTCATGTTAGAGGTGGACACAGCTAGATAGGAGGACAGGACGAAAAGGGAAGGCTCAACGCAATCAGACAACAGATCCGATCATTGAAGGGAACCTGTCAGCAGCTTTGACCGTGTAACACTGCTCACAGAAGGACTGTATAAACACTCCTGTAAGATGGAAGATGACTTCTGAAATACGGTTTTACTCCAGCGCACTGTGGAGCATAGCTCTGACATGCCGGTGTGTGTACTGAGTGTTCCCCGATTCCTCTGTGGCTGGAGGGTGCTCCTGGCTCCCGCCCAGAAGGGAAGTGCTCATTCCAGAGACCTGAATCCTACTCAATACTAGGATCTGCCTCTGGAGTTCATGCAAGGAGCAACAGGCATTGGAATAAAGATTATGCAGAGTTCCTATTTATGCCACTCAGCAATACTGCACTGTGACGACTGATGACAGTTACCCTTCAACAATCTGTAGTAAAATAATGTCCACTCAGTGCACTGAGCTGTTACATAGAGTCCCCACAGGAGAGATTGTTTGTGCCATCTTACAGTGAAAGAATAATGAAGCAAAACATCGCACAAAGAGACCCCCCTCCCATCATATGTCCTCCTTTCTGTAGAAGGTTAGATTTGTCTTAGATTTATATAGACCCCCGACAGAAAAAAAACGGTTTATAAAATCAGACAAAAGGAAACCATTGTGTGTTTGTTTCCATTCTAAAGGTGACATAAGCAGCGATTCCTGTGATAATGGAGGGCGACCGCCTACCTGTCATCACTGAACTCCTCTGGATACAGCTCCTTGTAGCCATTGTGATCCCATCTGTACAGGAGAGAGATGCAGATATATACCCGCACAGAGGAGTAACACACATACATCACATCTGGAAACAAATATAGAATGTTCACAGTGAGTTGCAAAGAAGGGGAAAAGCTGATATGGCCAAGGTTGGGTCCACATATCAGTGGACTGGTCGGAGCTTCCACTGGGCTTTGTCCGTCCTCTGGCAGGTTCTGCCTTTTTCAAGTGTAAACAAGAAGTAGGTAATAGAAGACAGCAGGATCTGACTGTATAGGTGGTGCTTAGCGTCTAACCACAGATCTGCACAGGGGCGATATATAATAAAACTAGGATATTTTTATCAAATTTATTGTGCAGTTAATCTGTAAAGGTACCTTTACACACAGAGATATATTGCTTGCAATTTGCTGGTTGCAGTGAAATCATGGACACATTGTTCCACTTGTACACAGCAACAAAATGGAACAATGTGTCCATGATTTCACTGCAACCAGTGAATTGCAAGCAATATCTATCTGTGTGTAAAGTTACCTTAAGAGTAAGCAAACCTTCCATTCTGAGCACATCGGCGGGGGTCTGGATCCGGAGACCCCCCCATCCCCCATCAGTTGCTTCACAGACCTCTTAGAAGACACAGAAGCCCATAGTGTAGAGCAGAGGTTCCCAACTCCAGACCTCAAGGCACACCAACAGTGCAGGTTTTCAGGATTTCCTTAGTATTGCACAGGTGATAATTGAATCACCTGCACTGGGGATGATTCCAATTTCTAAGGAAATCCTGAAAACCTGCACCGTGTGCCTTGAGGACTGGAGTTGGGAACCTCTGAGTACGGAAGCAGTAGAAAGTCATAGACATGCACAGCTCAAGTGACAGAAATCTAAGAGGTTCCAGGACCCGGCGCCCCCACCAATCCGCTCAGAATTAAAGGGTCTGACACACACAAAAAAATATATATACATAAGGTTTCCAGACTCTTGATGCCTCCTATAGCATCTATATCTGACCTGTTCACATCCGGTGACACACGTCTCCGCTTCGTCCTGCTATCTTCCGTCTGCTTCTCCATTTCCCGGACCTTCCACATCTCAGTTTCTTCTTGAATCTGATCACATTAAACATAATAAAGAGGACATTTTTATTTCCTCTGTCATCAGATCTTGATTTTAAGTGTGTGCAGACATGGAGGGCAATCATGAGGGAGAAAAACAAGCAGGGGAGAGCACTAACAAAGGTGGTTGGAAAAAAAAAAAATACACAATACAATCTAAGGGTCCACGTGTTCACCTGGGTGCGCGCAGGCTCTGTATGAAGACAGATGTGGCCCCTATTGTCCATGTTACAGTCCTATCACCCTCCATCAATCTGCCGCACTCGGGCTGTAGGTATATCTCTTCCTCACAAGCCTTGATGGGCTTCTGCTATCAGGGGGATGTCAGGCTGTGCGGCAAGGCTTGTGAGGAATAATCACCTCCAAACAGCAGGAGACATGGCCGGCACGGTCCCCGGGCACCTGCTTACATTGTATCCAGCACTGGTCTGTGCTGCCACAGCTTCATGTGGTGACACCTGATCCTATCTACACCCAGATTCAGATTTTAGTAATTTACCAGTTTCAAGCTCAGATTTATAATGACGTCCTACAGACGGGATCTCTCACCTTGTTATGTGCGTCTGTGTGCCGGATAACATTTCTCAGCAGAACTTTTCCAAGTGGCACCCGGGACATCGCAGAACCTAAGAAAGTGGATGTGTAAGAAGAGATGTTACCTTCATACTGCAGTCGTCTATACGTCATTCACAGTTCCCGAAGTAAGACACGTATCCCCTGCCACACAACGGACGCAGACGTGCATCCCCCCGCCATACACCAGACGCAGCCGCGCATCCCCCGCCATACACCGGACGCAGCCGCGCATCCCCCCGCCATACACCGGACGCAGCCGCGCATCCCCCCTCCATACACCGGACGCAGCCGCGCATCCCCCCTCCATACACCGGACGCAGCCGCGTATCCCCCCGCCATACACCGGACGCAGCCGCGTATCCCCCCGCCATACACCGGACGCAGCCGCGTATCCCCCTCCATACACCGGACGCAGCCGCGTATCCCCCTCCATACACCGGACGCAGCCGCGTATCCCCCCTCCATACACCGGACGCAGCCGCGTATCCCCCTCCATACACCGGACGCAGCCGCGTATCCCCCCTCCATACACCGGACGCAGCCGCGTATCCCCCCTCCATACACCGGACGCAGCCGCGTATCCCCCCTCCATACACCGGACGCAGCCGCGTATCCCCCTCCATACACCGGACGCAGCCGCCTATCCCCCC